>KL256353.1:4682-63486 GCA_000699545.1 Podiceps cristatus
GCGAGGAGCCCTCCCCTGCGGAGGAAGGAGTGGCAGAGACAACATGTGATGGACTGACCGCAGCCCCATCCCTGTCCCTCTGCATCGCTCCAGAGGGAGGAGGTAGAGAATTTGGCAGTGAAGTTGAGCACAGGAAGAAGGAAGGGGTAGGGGGCAGATGTTTTAAGATTTGGTTTTGTTTCTCATTACATTACTCTGATTTGATTGGTAATAAATTAAGTTCATTTTTTCCCCAAGTCAAGTCATTTTTTCCCATGAGGGTAATTGGTGAGTGATCTCCCTGTCCTTATCTCGGTACACGAGCCTTTTGTTATATTTTCCTCTCCCCTGTCCAACTGAGGAAGGGGAGTGATAAAGCGTCTTTGGTGGGCACCTGGCACCCAGCCAGGATCAACCCAACACAATAATTTATATCTGACCTCTTTTCTTTGTGTGTGTGTGTTTTTGTTTTGTTGTTTGTTTTTTTTTTTTTTTTTTTTTTCTTTCCAGAGAGTGATTTTTAATGTTGTCAACTTCAGTAAAACAAAAAGCCTCTATAGAGATGGGATGGCTCCGATGGTGAAGTCCACAAGCAGACCAAAATGGTAAGTTATCTTTTCAAAGACTTGCTTAATGAGATAAGTGTTTTACTTGGCACTTTCTTTTAATGAAGACCTTATGGCTCAGTTGCACCGTTCAGTAATGGTAGGAGAGAACTTCAATGCAAAGGCAGTGTTGTGATGGCAGGTTCTCTTTGGGGCAGAGGGGCAGCATGAACTCTGGAGGCCCCTTCCAGCCTTGCTGTGATGGTGTGTCGTAGTGCCTTGTTTCAAGTGGCATGACTGAAGTGTTGGCCCTTCAAGCAAACTGAACAGTCAGGGCTTGGGTCAAATGATTTTTCAGTGACACCATCACTGTCCAACTGTTAGGACATTCCCTGGCTCAGTTTTGGCATGTGTCAGCTAATAGTCACCCAAACAAAGCCTGCAAACAATGTGGGAGATGGACTGGGCCTGGACTGGCTCTGAAAGGTTGTTTGGATTTGTTGTCCCTGTTTTGGGGTGGTTGGAGTTTAGTAGAAGAATGCGAACTCTGCCATGTGGGTTGGCCTCATGTGAATGAGCAGTGTCTGGTCTGCTTCATCTAAGACAGAAGAAGGCCAAACAGCCTGGTCATAAGCTACACAGTAAATACAACACAGAAAGGCATGCACACATGAAGCACATGAATACCCATATAGATGGTACATTTTCTCAAAGCAAATATAATGAAATGTCTACTGTGAATAATAATATGTAAATCTAATGACTCCTAATGCATGCAAGACTCCCAAGAATTATATGATTCGCCTTTAGCTATGAGACTTGTTTGAATATGGGTAGTGAGGTTAGTCCGTAAGTGTACAGTAATGTATTCTTGTAAGCCTTTACAGCTGCTATTTTAATTGGTTAATTAATGGTACATTTGATCAAGCTGCATGTTATCTGAGCCTTAAAAATATATCTTTCTTAGATACTTCAGCTGTCACAAAATTTCCATCCACAAGATTTTAACTTTTGGTGGTCATAAGATGGTTTTTATTGTATGGATTCCTCTTCACAACACCAACAGAATGGCTATTTGTTTTTTTATCTAGATGGTAAGGTCATATGGACAGAAGAGCTGTCTCACAGTACAGTTAGTGGATGAAGTCAATTCCAGCTCAATAGAAGCATGTAATAACATTGAAAATTAATTAAAAAAAATCCATTGTGTTTAGTGTTTTTGTAGCAAAAGTCATGTTAATTGTGTTTACTATTTAACTTCAGAAAAATCTTTTGGGGCATTTCAGGGCCACATTTATCAAGCATACTTTAATCATCTTTCCAAACCTTTTCCTTCTCTCACTGGGGTCTGGTATTTGCAGCTAAGTATATTGTGTGTTAAGTTTATCTATAAATCAGATATTGCTTTCATACAAATTTTATGCCTTTGGTTTCAAATTAAAGTGTAAATCTTACAAAACAATGCAAAATGGGCTTCTTTCTAGAACATATAGGCTCCTTCACTATTTTTAAAGCAGATTTCTCTTCCATTTCCCTGGAGATCTATTTATTTTTGTGTTTTATATTTTTAGGGGATTTATTTTGCTCCCATGAAAGTGAGGAATGAATAACATTGCCTGGAGCCAGGCACAGCGTAGGCAGCAGGTGCTGAGCATCTTCCTTGTACAGGGCTACTACCATACTTTAATCCCGATTCAGAAATTCTAGCTGTATTTTTTTTCTTTAAAAAGATCATTATTCTGTTAAGGTATTTTTATTTTTTTCTAATAGTCTGTGTATGAAAACGTCTTGCTGTACTTTGAAGGTATACATTAATTCATACTATTATCAGGGACTTTAGTGATATTGGGGTTTACTCAGTATAATTTTCAGTCTTGATTTTAATAGGCATTATGCGTGTGTTTTCCAAGTGGGAAAACACTTATTTTTGAATATATATGCTTTCTATTAAAGCTGTCTTCCACTTGGATTATGCCTTCTGCAATTACCTCTGTATGTGTTTCCATGGCATTCTAGTGAAACCTGTAAACAAAATTTTATCTTTCTCTGTTTCCTGAAATAGTATTTACTAGTACTTGCAGTTTCTAATGCAGAATACAGGTAGTTGTGGTCCTTGAACATGAACAGGGCAATATCCAGCTGCATTGATTTAATCCTGCTTGATGCTTTGTATACATTAGTCCACTAAGCAATACTGAATCATTCAATGCTGCAGAAGAGCTGAGGTTTACACGAAGGTATTCAGGATTCAGCATTGTGGAAGGAAACTGCTGGAACTCCCCACCTTCTATTAAGATTTAAGTCAGCATAGCAGGTTAGTGGATATAATGTAATTAAATTAAAAATGATATATTAATGACAAAAAGTTGAAGAAACACAAAAGGTTTTAAAATCAAGTTAAAAGGCAGAAGATTACCAGAGGCCACGGTCTCCGAATGTTATGTAACAGAGCTCAGTGCTTCATCTCTGAACTCTTCGGTACTAAATATTTGAGGAACTCATCATTACTGTGCCTGCCTGTGGAGGCGTGTGATCCATACCGAAACTCTCCCAACTTCCTCTGGCCACACTGATAGAAGCAATGCTGTGTCATAACTATTCCACTCCCCTTTATATGCAATCAGGTTTGAGTTTTAGGGTGAGAAAGTTTCTGTTTTCCGTTTTGCATTTGAGAGATGTAGGTGCATTGCTCCTCTTAATAACAGACATGCAAGCCCGAGCCCTTTTAATTTAAATGAGAAAGTTTCCAGTGTATTCAGGATAGAATCTGACCATATTGCTCACAAAATTCTGCATATCAAAAGTAGGTTGGCCTCCAGAGACTGTGGATTTGAATGTTTGTTTTGAACGTGGTTTGAGTGAACAGGGCTTCGAGCTTTGCAACATTTTGTGAGTTTGATTCTTGACTCCAGAACAAATCACTGCCAAGTGCTCTTGAAGTAGAGAGTGTGTCAAACACCGATCAACGATTTTGACCTGTATTCTCTTGCCCTGTGGGGTAAGATCTTTAAATGCAGTCAGTGTCAAGGTTCAGCTCAGTGCTACTGATGTAAATGGAGTATATCACTGTCATCAAAGCACTCAATGTGGACACAGATGTTCTGGTGTTGACATATTCTTCTCTTTTGAAGTAAGGCCAAACATTTCCAGTAATGAGCTACTTAACAAGAGGAAGAAGTATGTTGAAGGATAAGGAAAAAAGAGATTTCATGGTAAAGAAAAAGATTATTTTTAAAAAAGAAAAAAACAGAAAAATAAATTCTGATTAAAATGATATTTTCCCAATACATGGTCATGGATTTACTGAGTATTCATTCCCAGAGGGATAGAGTAAAAAGAAAACAAAAAACAAACCCCAAACCCTAACCAAAACCCCCAAAATCCTAAGGAGGTTGAGTTCCAGGTCCCTCTACCCATTTTTCTGCATTTTTTGTGGACGTGCTATGTTGACACTAAGTAGGACGGGGTTGTGTCACTTTCCTCAGCCAAACTTCACTGCACTGAATCACAGCTCATACATAGAAATGCAACACTGTGTCACACCATGTTACATCAGTTGCTTTTCGTAGCAAACCGGACAAGGTCAAACTCAAGATTTTACGTGCAGCCAGTGGAATAGGCAGCTTCTGGTCACTTAGCGTTTTTGTTTAAAATTAGCTGGTTGTTCAGAAGTATTACACCAAGATTTCAGAGAATTTGTGGGTTTTGTTTGGTTGGTTTTTCCTCTCTCTCTCTCTCTTTTTTTTTTTTTTTCCCCTTCCCTCAATAATGAATACTACAACTATAAAAACTCAATATCATAGAGATCTGTTCTGTTTTGCCTGGGTCTGTTTGCTTTGTCTGTTTAGTGGAGGTGAAGAATTTGAAGGGAGATGGATTTGAGGAAATTAATATTTTTGCTATGCTGATGCAGTTTCTACTGTAGTCTTATTTTTCTTTGCTACTTTATGTAAGTGCAATCTAATTTTGTTGCAGTTTCTTAATCATGATTCCACACTGAAAGCTCTGTCCTTGGGAGGTGTTAGTAAAGCCTACCATGTGGGCATAGCGGTGGAAGACCATTTAAGTACGTATACTGTACTATTATATCGATTGCATGAAGTTTTACAACTTTCTCAAAGTGAAATAGAAGAGTGAGCTGTTTGAGAGGCAGCAGATTTTCCGAATGATGAAGTGAGCAAATATTCCCTTTGGGCAGAGAACAGCTATAACTCTTGATTATTCAGTGTGAGCATTGCCTCATTGGGGACATTAGTTTTTCAAATTGTGCTAATCTTTTAAAAGTAACAACTGGCCACTCGTCACCTTAGGTATTTCAGCAAGATCATGTGCAAAACTCTAATTAGTATTTATAGAACAGCAACTCCTCCCAGTAGAATAGTAGTGGTAGCTGGCAAATATCTGGTTGACACCTGTTAAGTCTTCAGACATCCACTGTATTTTATTCTGCATTTCAAATGAGCAGAGAGCAGTAGGTGAAGTCCCCATAATTAAAGGATAAAGTATAATAAATAACATGGTTCTTGAGTGGATGAACACAAGGTTAAAGGCTGTTCTGCAGTTGTGATGCTGTATTTCAGGAACTGTTTGTTTGTAAGTAATAATGCTAGCTAAAATATTATGGAGCCTTCAGCATATGAGAGAGGATTTGTGTCTAGATTTACAAGTGTTATGTTTATAATGTCAGATTTCAAACTGCTTCTTGGCAAAGCAGCTACTTTCTTCCCTGTCTTTTATCTCACTCAGCATTGATGGCTTTTAACTGGATAGCTGCCTTCCCCAGCAAGCACTCCAGTACCTCTGTTGCTATAACATCTACTGTTAAATACTCACAACACATTGCTTCTGAAGCATTTTTCTTTTCCAGTAAACCTGGGAGTACAGAAAAACTTCTAGGTAATTAATTCAAATTTGAATCTATATGTATCTTGGTAAATATTGTCATGATGAGGAATTTTGGTAGACATCGAGAAAAGCAATGTAAGTTTTATGAACAATACTCCCATATGTTCCATTCATCAGAAGGGGACAAGACTGAGAAAATCTGAATTTTGAGTAGCTAAAATGTGTTGATCCTTGCCAAGTTTCTTTAACATTTGTGTCTACAATGCAGTGTTACAATCACTACCATGTCTACCAGGCTGCATTATACATTCAGAGACTTTCAGCAGCATTTTTAGTATGTATTTATATATCTTTAGCCGTAAGATAAGCTGTTTGTGAAATGAGCTGTCATTTGTGGTGAAACAGTTTGAGAATAAAGCACTATATATATATATATAGCTTGCTAATCTGAAAGCCTAGAATTGCTTACTATAAAATATATAGCAGGCTTGGGTTAGTGATAACATCACCTGAATTTAGGTAAAGAAGATGAACAAGCTGTTATCATTACCTGATTCCTTCCTTGGCCTATTTTACAACTTTGGCTACTCTCTGAGGTTTGTTCCTTTGCCAGTTCTATAATGTAATGTGTGCTTGTTCTTGCTTTCCTGAGGGATCGGGAGAGAACGCTTTCGGAGCTTCAGATACATTAATTTTCCATGGCACAGGTGTCTGTTGATGCAGTCTTTGCCCGGTGCAGATCTGGCCCCTCAGAGCTGCTCCCTCCTTGGTGCTAGGACAACTCTGCATAGGATCACCAGGCCGGGAACTGGCCCAGGTTAAAAGTCAACTTTCAAGGAAGAGAAAGAGGATTTAGTCCTGGTCTGGTTCATCACATAGATCCAAAACAAGCTGTATGGGTCCAACTGGAGGAGCAGTATGGGAGGCAGGAATAAGTGGCTGAAGCAGGGGTGAGGGAATGAGGACAGCGTGTGCTAGGAAAACACCTAGAAAATTGTTCATGGAACCACAACCTCCATTTCAATAACTTGTAGCATTTTATTTGGAGAAAATAGGGGAAAAGACATTGCAGTACTGACCTTTTAAAATCCTGCAGTGAGTGATAAGCAGGAGCAGTTTCATCTCGGTCTTACTGTAGCTCTTTGGAAGAAAATAAGATGTTTTTAGACAGTTTTGAGGTTGACATGTATATGAAAGTAAAAGAACTGCCTCTGAAGTCAATCCCTAGGTAAATTAATGTTTGTGTGGATCTTGTGAAATAACAAAAGAAACAGACCTAATCACTCTGCAAACCCATAAAAGAAATGCACTCTCATCTCTTTTCCCAGTCCAGCAAAGGTAGTTATTCCTGGGAATATAGAGTAGGTTGCATATCACTCTTATCAGCAAGAGTTTTTGTGGAAATAGAGAGGAGGTTATATTCTGCTGACACAAAGTATGAATCAGATCCCAAAACTAATGCACGTATTGTGCGAACTAAATAGGAATAGTTTGTGGCAAGAAAGTAAGTTACATTTTATTGACTGGATACTTCACTGGAAATTGCATGGAATTATGTTAATTAATAACAAGAAAATTAATTTAATAGAAAAGAAGGCAAATGAATTTTAGGATTCAAAGAGAAAATAACGAAGAAGCTCCAAAGGACTGCTAAGTGATCATTTAAAAACCCTAGATACTTTATATGTATGTGTGTGTTTCCTCATCATTTATCTGACTGATCTTCTATAAATCAATTTATTTAGATTACAGCGGAGTCAAAAGGCCCCAGCCAGGATCAAGACTCATTGTGCTTAGTGCTGTGGAAACATATAAACAGACAAAGTCCTTTTCCAAACTTGTGAAAATTTTATGATTGATTTCAGTAAGAGCAAAGTTAGGCCAATACTGAGCACTTCTGAAAATTCCATCCTTAAAGATTTATTCCAAGCAGTAACTGTTTAAAAAATGACATACTGCTTACATAAGAGTCTAAATATTTGATGGTTATAGTATTTACATCTAAAACACCAGAGGCTATGTGCTTTAATACCTCAATCTGTTTCCCATATACTCTGTCAACATGAGTTCCTTGCATTGATTGAGGGCACTCTGTGATCCCTAAGGTTGTATTCATGAAAGGTTACCCTTGGTACTACTTTATTCATGAAAGGTTTGAAGCACATAGGAAACAAATGCGTCTATTCCTGCTACGTGCATTTTTGTCTTCTATAAATACTTAATTACTGGGGTGCTGATGAGAAATTAAAAATCTTAAAAAAGTGCAGTTGCCTGAAAATAGCTCCCCCATCACCAGTGCAAATCACAACGAAATTTGCAGTTGGGAGGTTTTCTGGCAGTTTCAAACAACTGAATTGTAGGGTTTTCCCACTATGGCCTATGGTATTGAGTTTAATGGCTGCAAAATATGATCAGAGCTGTGCATTGCATCCCATCATGAAACAGGTCATTCTCTTTCCTCAGGTGATGGGCATTTGGTGGAACTGATTGCAGGAAAAGTGTTCACAGAACTGGGTCCCTAACCTTGGCAGGTTTAAAAAAAAGTATATAAAATCGAGGCTTTTTCCCCTAAAATGAGTCTGTTAAGTTAGATAAATATGGGCAGCACTGAACTCAAAGCAGAGTCAAACTACCAAGAGGACATTGCAGCTTTTCATTGCAATTTTGTACTTTGAACTAATGGAGCGAAGCGGAATGAAAATCACCTCTGTTAAGAATGGCATTTATCAGCCATAAGTACTTGGTAGTAAGAGCCCTACACAGACAAAGCTGAGTGTCACCAAGAAATGTACTTGAAAATCAGACTGTTAACACAAGACTACACAAATAAGAACCAAAAACTGTAATCAGAAAATGCAACATCTCTTTAAGAATGTTTTAATGGCCTGAAGAGTGCTAGAAAAGTTGAATTTAACAAGATGTAATAACCTATGACATAATATAATTGAGAATGCACCAGGACTCAGCACGGTTAGGTTAAATTTTCGCTTTCCTTCATTTAGCCTCACAACTTTAAAGATCTTTCAACATATAATTTTAAAAATACCCTGTTTAAATTTACATATGATATAAAAGCATAGGATGTGCGATATATCAGAAATAGAATTCTAAGTAAAGTTAAGGCTGAAATATCCAGCCTAATATTTTTGAATGTTTATTTGAATCATTAATAACAATGTTTTCATTCGTTTTCTGTGAAGAAACAAAATTTAGTGCAGAGGAAATGATAATGGGAACTATTCTCTGTGAACTTCTGATAAAAGTGAGATGGTTATCAGGCACCTGCCTTATATTTGAAGCACCATGGTAAAAGCCAAAGCAATGAGTTCAGCTTTTTTCTAGAAGACAAAAACATTTTGCTGTACTGTGGAAATTGAGAATTGTAGAGAAAATAAGCAGTAAATAAGTATGGAAGGTGATAATGCAGGAACAGAACATTAAAATAATAAGTGCTGTATCTTGAACTTAGCCTCATGGGATTCAATAGTTGTATATAAACTCAAAATACAAGCCCCAGATTCTTATGCTGTGATTACTAGGGTTAAGTTCTAAATGAACTTCTGTATATGTCACCAGTCTGAGAGAATTAAAATTTAATGATAATAGAGATAAGATCTTTCCTGCATCTCCAGACACTGAGGCAGTGACTAAAGTTTGTTTTTTCAGCTGCTTCAAGAAGGATTATTGAATTCTAGCTTGAACATGAAACTTGTCTTCCCGCTTCACTATATTAAGCATCCAACATTTTTTGGCAGCAAATCCTAGTTCCAGTCTTTCTGCCTAGCACTGCTCAAGGCAGCACAAGGATAACCGGCTGTCAGACACTTTGGGTAATGAAAGGTGAGGCTCCAGGCTCTCGGTGGAAAGCTGGTGGCTTTGCTGGCAGTTCCCTACCTCTGGAAAATCAGAGCGGTGCTGGGGAGGGGAAGGGCTGTGCTGCTTCTTGGCGGGACATCCTCCCTTTGGAAACCATGAACCGTTTAGTATAGGTTTGCCCAACACAGCACCTTCACTACTGCTCTCAGACATTGGGGTTTCTCTGCCGCTTAATAGAGCAGTTGGTGGAATTCAGGACGGGTATTTATCTGCCCAGGGTCTCAGGACCAGGGGCAGCCAGGCTGAGAGTCTCTCCAGGACCTGTAACGGAATCTGCAGGTTGGCACTTACCCACAGCAGTTCCACAGACGGCTGCAGGTGAGCTGCACAGGTGTCCATCCTCAGGGTGTTATGTTTGCTACAGGTGCGCAGGTGGTTAAAAAAGGGCTCTTGTGCCTCCCCACCTGCTTCTCCTGCAGTGGACGAGAGGCTCTGAGGCAGGAGGTGAGTTCTCGCTGTACTGGCTTAGAGGGGCTTTTTCCAGTTCCCAAACCCCAACAGCACACAAGCTATTTAACTGGTTTCATCTTTTGATAGCGAGCTGTGTGTGGCAATTATTAGAGGTAAAGACAAAGAAGCCCCAAAATATTTACATGAAGACAGATGCCCTGTGTGGGCCTAGGCTGAGTGGGACCTGGCTGTGGTGGTGTTGCACCCCTCTTTCCCCCCCAATAGCCCACCTTCCCTCAGGCACTGCCTGCTCCCTCTTGTGCTACTTGGGCCCTGCCTTGTGCAGTTTTGCTGCCTTATTCCCTCATTTGTCCCATTTTGTGCTCTTGCACAGCCACCCCTCCTCAATGCTTCCAATCCGGGGGAGAAAAGGGTGGGTGCTGGTGGCGAGAGGCCTAGGATTTGGCAGCCCTTATCCTTCAGAGGTGCCTGCGGGTGCGTAAGTGGGTTGTGGGGGTTGGCTCAGGTGCCATCTGCTGACAGTGTGGCCGAGGGAATTGGGGCATGAGAAGTCCAGTAATGAAAAGAAAGTGTCTTATCCACATCTTAAGAATGAGCTTTTTATTTGGGATTAGCTGTAAATTTATTAGGGAATTGCCCTGGGTAGCCAGACATGCAGTGAAATGACTTCAAATCACAAACTTAGCAACTTCCAAAACCTGGAATTACTATCAAGATTGAGAATTGTACTTGTGTTAGCTGCTTTTTTTTTTTTTTTTTTTTTTTTTTTTAAGAGTTCACAGTTGTTCGTCCTTTTTCAGGTACTGTTGTAAAAAATACTATATTCATTCTATGAGGAATTTTACAAAATAGTTTATTGGTAATGTGTGATACACTTCAGCAAATTTATAGGAAAGACTGTTGCAGCTCAAGGTAGAGATTCAACTTAAAAGGCTAGATTACCATGGAAAGAAATTAAGGAATATCCAAGTTAAAATAATTTGCCATACCTTTTAATATTTGATAAAATCCTCTCCTAATATTTTTCCCACTGTACTTAAAAAACATCAATACCTTACAGCTTTGAGACCAGCAGTGATATAATAATTTATCTTTGATAAGGAAAAGAATTTTTCCCATCTGCTACTCTACTGGATAGTTTAATGCTCTTATGGTTGTCTTTTAAATGTCATTCTGTCAATGAAGGGGAGTCATGCAGCATATGTATGTTTCTGTGTAGTTTTTTTATTAAATGTAATTCCCTGGGCTCTCCTGATGGACTGTCACTATCCTGGGGGTGCTGGTGGAAGGGATTGTGGTGCAAATTCTGCTCGGAAATTGTTTGGCTTGTTTGGGCTATGTGAACTTGAGGAATGACTCAGCAAGGGCAGAAGCGCAGCTGCAGGTGCAGTCAGAAGGGCTTTATCTTCAGGAGCAGCTTCTGTAGCTAAAAGTAAAGTAAATCAAGGTAAGCAGGGATGGAAACATATTCAGATTCACTGGGTGTTAACCCCTGCAGGCAAGAGTTTTAAAAGGAAGAAATAAGGGGAAAAGGTGTTTGTGTACTTGGTGAAATGAAGAGGGAGTTGGTTTAGGTGAGAATCATGGATGTAAATACAGTTTTCTGTATAAGTAAAAAAAGTCTTCTGTTGTGGTGCTGTATGTCATGGTCCTTGAGCATATGTGGTCATGTTAACTGTTACATTTCTGTCTGAAAAAGCACATAAGGTTTAGAACCAGTAAATTACATGCCATCTCGGCCTTTAATTATGTACTGAGAACGATCACCTGGAGGAAACTTCCACTGTTGTGCAGTTGCTAACAGAGTCTTAGAATACAGAAATGAGGGGAGAAAAAGTGTGAGGCATCAGTTACGCAGAAGAAAACATGAGTAGCTTTTCTTTTGAAAGTATTTAACAGATGTAACTCTGCTTTCCTGCCATTATCTCTGAGTAAGCGTCAGTCTGGACATTTGTACATCAGTCTGAAAGGGAACACTAAACTGCAGGTCTGCTGGCAAAGAAGCCAGGCGCAAAGGGTAGAATGCATCTCCATATTCAGGGTATCTTAAAGCAGCACGTAGGAGTCAGATTCATTGCGCTTTTCTATGTCTGTAATTGGGGGATCTACTGAGAGTTCTTCTTTCAGACTTAATCTAAAGTATTGCCCCCGCAATGTGAGATACCTGAACATCAGAAGTTAGCATCTGTGATCTGAGTGGCTGTATTCTTTGAGAAGAGTCTCATGATACAGTGAAAATGAGCAGAGCATTCTGGATTTGTCATTTCTAATACTCATCAACTTCTATCTATGTACTATGAAAGTATAGAAACCAATAACCTAGATGAATCATAAATGCCTGGGGGGTGAGTGTGTGTATAAGTCTGTGTGGGGGATGCTCCTTCAGTTTGTTTTCTTTTCCTTTTATTTTGGCAAGGAATTCCAAGTTTACACTAAGAGGCTGGGCTTCAAAACCACATCTGAATAGAGGAAGTGAAAGAGTAGATAAAAATGGAGAGAAAATAGTAACCCCGAGTGAAATGTGTGACTAAGTCTGTGTCTGAGGCTTCTGGATACTAAAATTACAGAAGGAAATAAATTACATGTTGACTGCATGTTTTTCTTCCACTCTCAGAGCAAGACAAACCAGGAAGTCTTCTATATAAAGTAACAGTGTACTTAACCAAAACCAAGCATGGGAAACTATATTTTAGTTCTTAAAAGTCCGTTCTCTTGCTGCACAATAGAGCATAGCATTTACATTCACAGTACTGCCACTGTGTGGTTTCCCCTGAAATTCTGCAGGTGAGGAAAGCCATTCTCTGCCAAACCATTGAGACACTCGAAGCAGCGTGTACATGTGGAAAGGAGAGTGATGGCAGTGAAAATTGCATGGATGTATTTCAAAAGACTTACTCTTTTGTACTTTGGGGTTTTAGCTTGCCTTTCTTGAAGGAGGGTTTTCATGCTTGTGAAGTTTCTGCCCTCCAAATAGATATTGTCAGCACAACCTGGTATTTCACTACCTTAATATTTACAGTTGATACTGAAGGCTTTTACTTTTTTGTTTCAAAACTTGGTACACAATTATAGGTTCAACCCAAATTTAGAGTTTTTTTAAGGTTTTACTTCTTTGAAGGTACAGTGCAATGAAATAAGGTATATATCCACTGACAGAATCTTGTGCTAACATAAATAAAGGCTGTTTATATCTTTAATTTAACATGTGATTAATAAAAGCTATTTCTCTTGAAGCCACCAAAAATGTAGATTAAGGTTTAGAAAACCTTCTGGTAAGTGAAGCTGAGATACTTTATAGCAGATGCATGAGTGGTGTATATATTCACAGACAACATTTACAAGTATCACTAATACATTCTGCCTGACAGCATGAGCCACATGCATGAGAGGTTAATGGTTGCTAATGCCTCAAGAAAAGCTATTTATTGGAATATCTTTTTTAAGATTCACTTTTAAGTATGAATATTTGATATTTTGAGTTCTACTTTTGAAATGCTCTTCTGTACTACTTAAGTTGGTATCCAAACATTTTTGTTTCGTGTACAAAAAAACCAAACTACTTAAAGTGTCACAAAACCCTCTAGCACTTGTAACATGATATGGTTATTGAAATCAAGCTCAAAAAAGATTAAAAAATACTTTAAGTCAATTTTATTAAAATATAGTATCTTTTTACCTGTAGTAAATGAGACCCAAACCTCAAGAGTTATTGAACAGTACTAACTTTTTACCTCTACTTTCTGCAAGATTGTGCTAGGTATCTTAGTTTCAAACTAAACAGCTGTGTTTTTGAAATGATAGTCAATTAGGTTTTTTCCAATATATAAAACTGGAAAATGGTGAAATATAAATGTCTCATTTTTTTGTGACATATCTAAATATGTCTAGGTGGGCCAGAGCCAGAAAATTTGGAAAGTAATGACTGCTGCATCTTTGACATTGTTTGACTTCTAGTCTCCTGCTCCTGTTTCATGTTGCATTTCCTTGAACCTAAGAACTTCAGAAAACAGTGCCTTGAGAACAAGTAGAGTATATTAGACATGAAAATTCAGCAATACTTAGAAGCTCAAGTCATGTATTTTGTTGCACAATAATAATAAGCTAATTGTGAGGTTTGCAAAGGAGTAAACTCTTTTTATTCAGTGAAGAAAACTTCTATAAGAAATAAAGGAAGAGAAAAAAGCTGCTGCTTCAAATGATGGTACCACACTTGGATGGCACAACAGGGCTGACCCTCTGAAAGTGCTCCTGGGTCAAATAGCTAACAGCTGCTTAGGACATGTGTACAGGTGGGTGGACAAAATGAAAGTCAACTGAGGTAGAAGGAGGGCTTTAAAAGTACCTAATGAGACCACGGGCTTTGAAGAGTTAGGGTAATTCTGCTTGGATTTTTGTGGGGCATAGAGTATGAGAAGGCTGACCCTCCCGGGTCAAATAGCTAACAGCTGCTTAGGACATGTGTACAGGTGGGTGGACAAAATGAAAGTCAACTGAGGTAGAAGGAGGGCTTTAAAAGTACCTAATGAGACCACGGGCTTTGAAGAGTTAGGGTAATTCTGCTTGGATTTTTGTGGGGCATAGAGTATGAGAAGGCTAATTTCAAGAATTCAGTTATCGCAACCAAGGTGGTTATAATGTCTTGTCTTCTGCTCTGAGTCTCATCCCAAGATAGAAACATAATGCTTAACTAGTGTTTATTATCACATTTTACAGGAGGACTGATAAAGGCAAAGGATAATAGATTTTTTTTTTCAAGGTCGTTGTAAGGATCAGGTTTAGAGCAAACTCAGAATTGTTTCATTCTGCTTGCTTCTTGGTTCAGTGATCTGAAAGAAACAAAAATCTGCTACCAAATTTACTGCATTATACTGTTACACTGTTACCTTAAAATTTCATCCAATATATAGCCTGGCTGCAAACAGGTCCAACTTGGGTTTGGATATTTACTTATTTTGATTTTTCAGATTTTTTAATTCCTGGGGAAAGCTTGAAAGTTTCCAGGCTCTCGGAGTGCAGAAAATTGTTTGCTTTGTTTCAGAAACATATACTGCTCTTAGCAGGATTTAGCACACCTTTTTAGTTACAAGGGAATGTTTACATTCACTTACTCTAATCTAAGAGCTAGAATTTACCTCTCACAATATTTATATTGTGCTAGATTACTGCAAAATTACTGGAAAAAAGATCACCCTTCTATCACCTCAGAATACTTGCAAGACTTTTTTTGTGTGTGTTAAAGCGGTCTAAAAATATACCCAGGCATGCCAAACAAAGCAACAAAAAGGCTTCCCATAAGCTCCAGAACAATTAAACTTGGCGCTTCCTTCTAAATAAACCATGTGCTGGGTCAGGAGAGCCCACAAGAGACAGCCTCTTTAGACCCACTGTTTGCATGACTTTCTGCTGTAGACCTTACGTACAGGTTTAGAAGTTTCTCAGCTCTAACTGCCTAGAAAACCCACACATAATGTGCGATTTCGCATTCAGAAGTTTTCCAACTAAGTTTGAACCACTGAAATGAAGGTTCACAGCACAAAGGTTGTCATAGCCTTTGCTAAAATGGTGCCCCTGTAATGTGGCATATTAAATATTTAACATGGTTGGCAGCAGATAAAAAGCAATTTTGTTTAATTTTTCCTAAATATTAATGCTATCATGCACCTTAATCCTTTCATTATAATAAAAATTTGTTCAAGCTCGTTCTTATTAGATATTTTCTAATTTATAAGGATATGGATGTTTTGCCTCTGATCCTAATAAGTAATAAGGCCAAAATGCCATTGTAAAGAAAGGAGTGAGAGCTGGGAGGGGGTCTTCACTGGTATATAAGGAAGAATTACAGGCAAGAAAAATAACTTCATTTTTTTTACCCGAGGACACCAAAGACAATGCCTACCTCCCAAGTAACCCATCTCAAAGTTTTGGGTCAGTTGTCAAGGAATGAAATGAAATACCTGCAAAACACTCAGTGAAACGACCTGGAAAATAATTTATAAAGAGGTTGCCATTCATTTCTGAGTGAGGACCATTCTTCCATCTGTATCTCTGAACTGCAGAAAAAAACAAAAAAAACCCCAAAAAACCTTGAATTGAAATTAGTTGCAAATCAACTTTTCCCTGCATCCTTACACAAAAATGTAGTTGGCAACTATTTATAATGCTAATTAAAGACCTGTTCCTCCAAACCCGTTAATAGGGTTACTGGAAGCAGTAAGGCCTTGATACAGTAGCATGTTTCCCATAGCCCATCCATCTACTTCCAAAGACAGCAGCAAGGTATGCTACACATATGAATATTAACAGTGAAAAAAACTTTAAGGCAAGAATGTTTAGAATTTGAATACATTTAGGTGATGTTATAGTCAATCTGAGCCTGTTGATGTGGCTTTAATTGCAGTAAAACTACAGCTGGCACAGACATGGGTGCGGCCCATTTTTGTACTGGCTCTAATTTCTCTGTTTTTTAAGAAAATCTTTGTTTACTCTTCCTTCTTTCTCATCTGATTTCAGTTTACACACAAAAAAAGGGGAAATTCACATTTGCTTTAAAACTATATTTTTACTATTATGCTGTTTTTCTTTCCTCATGGCATGGCTGCTTTTAATTTTCAATGTTCACAGCCCTTCAGTTGCACCGAAAAAATAGTGCTAATTTGCTTATATACAAAGAACTTTATTGCACTTGTAGATGCGCTCTTTTAAAAACAAAATAGTTTCTTTTAAATATTAAGCTGATTAAAACAGCTCTTGCATAATTCTTAGGCCTGCTGAATCCCATGTTAGTTGATTTTTCTGAGCCAATGTAACTTGTGTGGAATAATTATATAGATATTTCTGTTGGGAAAGCATAGAATGAACTTGCAATGTAAAGAACTGTGTATAGTAGCCGTGGGGATTGCGAATACAATAGGTCAGTACTTGTTTTCATGTCAGTGTAGATGTGGAGAAACCTTTGGATTTAGCTGGAGTTATTTTAGATTTACATCACTGTAAAATAGGCTGCTTCTGCTTCGTTATATTATAGGATGTTGTGGTCTCCATCTGGTGAAGCGCTTGCTTAATCTTGAAAATGAGTAGTTTACTGAAGTCAAAGTTGAGCACAAATATAAGTGCCTTGCTGGATATAGGCTTCTTTTCTTAAATGCCTGCAATACCCCGATAGTCATCATCTGTATATCCTACTTGCTTATAATCCAAATAACTGTCCCAAATATCCCCAACCAGGATGAGATCAGCACCCATGTGAAGAGCAGCTGGCTGAGGCCAATCAAAAGGCAGAGATGGGATGTCAGGTAAAGGCAAATACTCCAAAAATAGGAAAGCACTTTTATTTTACAAAATGCTTCAGGATGGTGTGCTGCTTCTGGAAAATCCTGATAGCTTGTGAAAAAAAAAAAAACAACCCCACAAACCAACCTTGGTTCACTTTCTTCTTTCACTGAACAGCTGGAAGACTGTCCTTTCTTCTCTGGTTGCTTACCTGCCAAGGACTGTTGCTGGTACACTTGCAGCTTCTCTTCAGCTGTACCAGCTCCTGAAAATATTGTAGTCATTTCTTTGTGTCCTCAGAAAACAGAATGAAATTCTGGGTTTAATCTTACAGACCAAACAGCACTGATATTGGCCTTAGAAGTTGCCATGTATCTTAGTCTAAGATGAGACAGTCTCTTGCAATTGTCAGTGACAGTTCTCAAATCCTGTGGTCATCAGTAGCAAAGCTCAAGCTGATAGAAAGCAGTTTCTCAGCAGGGTTTGGTTTTGATCTCTTCTACTGGAACAGACTAGAAGAGTGAGGAATCTTACTGTCCTCCGTAACAAAATAGAGAACTTCTGTCAGCAACTGTGATGAAACCCACTAAAAACTAAGAGGGGAGAAAAAGCAGAAAGATTTGTAATAGTAGGAGAAGCTTTAAGAGAAAGAAGAAAATATCTGAACAAATCACCAGTCCTAACAAAAGCATGATGTAAACCAGAACACCTGCATATTTATTCTACACGATCCATAGCAGTCTTTTGTGATGGATAGGCAAATTCCCTCTGAAATCAAGGAGATAGTAGTTGTCCTCTTTTTCAGAACTAGGAAAAAGACTATGTCCTTCATCTAAGTGGAAAATGCAAAGAACAACTTGCAGTACCTATAGATGAGGTTTATGAAGGAAAGTAACTAGTGTCAGAGATACTAAGGATTTCCTCAGTTGTGCCTGTGACTGTAGAATAATATATTAACAACCCAGTTTAATGAGACAACCTCAGAAATCCCATGCTGATTTCCTCCTTATTGTAAATACTTGAAGTAAAAATTCTGAGTAATAAGATGTATTAGGCTGTGTAGTCTTGCAAGTGAAGTGGTAGATGTCTTGCTATGTAGAGGATTTGATGAAATGCTGCAGTGTCCTACAAGGACAATGAGAGAGACTGTCACAGCTTTAATCTTTGCCTATAGGTAATTCCTCTCCAGATGTTCAGCTTTACACTGATGTAAATATAGGAGGCTTCCATCCTAATCTGGACCTCTGCACAGCAAAATGTATATACCTTTAAAGATGCTACTAAGGACTTCAGGAAGATTATTCATTTTCTTCAGGTCATACACTACGAATTGCCAAAGTGCTCTGCTGGATCAGTGATAAAGCTGTGTACTTCTTGTCTGTAAGTGTAGGAGATGATTAGCCATGATAATTAGCTTTTTAGTCAACTGAAAGGGAATGACTTCAAATAAAAACTGCAATTGGTTGCATGGGCTATGTCTGCAGAAGTCTTCAGCCATTTCATATAAGCAAAGCTCAATCTACATGTTGCTGAAGTCGATGGAAGTTTTAGCCCACATTTCAATAAGCGTAAAATTCCCCAAATAAGGGCCACAGTATAAATGCTGTTGCCTATAATCTAGGACATTTTTAAACAAGAAAGAGGGGAAGGACCATGTTCTGTGTAGCCCACAGTAAAGGCAGACAAGTGAACTGAAATGCAGCCTAGTAATAATGAAACTGAATATTTGAGTCCAAAAGTGAAATTAAGGTAACTTTTTTTAGTGACCTAACTAAATAATTATGGTATTTTCTTTTTGGCATTAATAGATGAACTTCTGTACATGAGATTGAATCTGGTAAACCTCAGTGGTTTACCAACTGTCACAATGTACCTGGCAAGCTTAAAGGAGAAAAATAATAGTAAGGGGGAAGAAATAAGTTGACATTAATGTTATATGCCTGCATACTAACTTAAAATAGATATGAAAATGTAGGCCTAAAATCTCTCTATTGTTAGAGAAAGGAGATTTTTAATGTTTTTCAAACAAAAAAAGCTTAAGTTCATGAAGATTTACAAAGTATGAATATACTCTGTGTGTAATGCAAATATCAATTTCACAAACCTTACAATGATATGGTAGAATGTCTCTTATGTATACCTTTTCTCACAAACATCAAGTTTGAAGGAATTTTTCTTGAACCTGTAATGATCTCAAGACACAGAAAAATAGGCAGTTACAAAACCCACTGCTCTACATGAAAAATATTGAAGTTCTATTTTAAGTATTACTTGGCATATCAAAAACTTTGTACTGGTAATTGCATTGTCAATCATGCAGTGTCCCATTGCTAAAGTAATAATAGGTTAAAATCTAGCCATTCCCTCTTTTTAATGGATACAAAATTGAGTTTTATAATGAGAAAATAATACAAATGATTCCCTCCAACAATTAAATGGTGTATATTGCACAACAAAATTACCATAAGCAACAGTTAAATCGTGAATTGTGCTTGAAATATCTGATTTTTTTCTAGTTTCCAACAGTCTCTTCTTTAAAAATTTGAGCTCTGCTAATGCCCACTGCATGTAACTTGAAACCTGCAGAAGGATTATAGTTGATACAAGCTGATGAGCTGTGGATGATCTCAGTTTGCAAGTGGTTTAATGTTAAAAGTTCTACTGCAACCACCAGTAGAAAGTCTATGAACAATTTTGAAGACCCTCCCAAGCTTATCAGTTCTCTTGCTTCCAGCATGCTGCTTTTAGTAATGAAACTAGCAGACTTGGGGTTGCTGCTTGGCTAGTGGAAAAGGGACTTGGAAGCAGTTTCACCATGGCTGTGTAAGATTGAGAGAGATGCTTCTCTTTTTCACTGCTGGAACAATCGCCACTCATTCCTAGTAGTAGAGAGACTTGCATTTCAACAGGTAGTGGTAGAAAAAATGTTCTGCGAATATGGGTGAATGCGGTATGGTCCTAAGACTTTGATCTCATTGAACAAATTCAACTCTTCTTCCTGGAGCCTCGTTGTTGTGCCTGGCTGCTATGTCCTGCAGGGTGTCTTTGGGTATGCTTCTGTATGTGTGTGCATACATGTACTGTCCTAAAAAATCTGCTGATTCTTTGTGGAACATGTAAAAAACTAAAATAATGCATTAACTATCTGTTTGTATAACCTTTTTAGTACTAAGAGCATTTCTGTGAAGGCAGTGGACAGCCCAGACTTTTAAAATTATTTTATAGAAATTTGGCAACACCAGTTAATTTCCTAAGCTATTTGTCAGTATCTTACAAAAATCCTTATGCTTTTAATCATCTGGTCTCATTTAAGCTCAAAATAGATGATAGATTTGTTCTAGTCTTGATGAACTCTAGCTAGTGTGGTGATTAGGATTCAGTATTTCCCATAACTGCCCATTATTTAACTCATGTTCAAATTTGTGTGGGTTTTGTTGGTATGTTGTTCCTCCCGCCCCTTTCTAGGAAAAGGAATGATACCTTGCAAAGGTGGTTGTTATTTTAGAGTTCTTTGTGAAGTCAGTCTTGGCTTGCTGGGAAATGTCTCAGTTAATGGAAGAATTCAAATAAAACAGTTGAGGGCATGAATAGGCAAATATTTTGGTGAGTGTTTGGGGGTTTTGGTAACAAAGAGGCCAAAAAAAAAAAAATATCTGTAGTTCTCATTGTGCAAAACTCCTATTGGCTTAAAGGAGTTATTTTATGCTTGTTGACCTAAGCATTTCAAATAAGCTTAGTAGGAGCAATACTCAATAGTGAGGTGGACTGTTTCCTTTACAGTAAAAGGATGGTGCAGTAAAAGGTGGTCTACTGCTGTAGAGTCTTTACTTTTGGTACTTAATATGGTACCATGGCAACATCAGAATTAGACACAGAAAATGGGGCAAGCAGCCTGGTAGAACATAATGAAGAGTAGACAAACAGTGTGTTACAGGGAATCTACAGAAGAAATTATTAGCAAGCAAATATAGTAGGGTTCTGGAGGAGAGTGGGAGCATTGTAGAGCTCTTCTGGGAACTGCTTGAGTATGGGATTGGTTGGTAGGAATTGCAGGAACTATTGAGGAATGGATATATTATCTAGGTTGGTAAGAGGAATGGGAACATTACACTCTACTACTGCAGAGGGCTAAGTGACACTTCTAGGTTGGGAAGAGTTAGAGACCAGTTAGCTTTTGGAATCCATGAAAGCTGCAATTTCTTCTAGCTACAGAGAGAGAATAATTCACTACTGCTGTGCCTGTATGTTCAATCAACAGTGTCCTAATTGGGTCCTTTCAGTTATTTTAGTGTCTGTCTGAAAGAAGAGCGTAGGCTACTGTGTTGTAAGGGTTGTTTAGGGTAATCAGCTGTCCAGATTTGCTCTGCAGTCCTAACAGAAGACAGAGGCAGCTCCTACCATTGTTTGTACTACAGAAATGCATAGGTACCTTGGTTCTGACAGACTGCAATTATGTGGGATAAAACTACAGTACAGGGAATATATAATTCCGAATCAAAACCATCTGATGATTATGGTATCTCAGATCAATATTCCTACCTGAGATTTCAGCAGTCAGATGATAAATTTGTCATGGGAAATGAGATTAATGCAAAAGCAGTCACGATTGCATATGAGACATTAAATAATGTGGATCACAGCAGACTGTTGTATTTTCATTTTTGACTGCTTTTGTTTTTGACAGGAGGTGTTTGTGTCTTGTTTCAAAGGGTTTGTGTACACATTGTGAATTTACTACAACAATGCTGTTGATTTTTGTTCCCCAGCTGTTATGGGTAGTATGGGTATCTTTGTACCACCTGTACAGCCAGAGGTCCTTACTTCAGCTGATTGCAGATTACAGGTTTGGATGTTATCAAATTAACCTTATGAACCGCTTAGGTTATTCTCAAATCAACCTTATGACCGGCATGTCAAAATTGTTGCAGCTGAACGTGTATGAGCATGTGAGGATTAAGGTGCTGGGAATGTTATCCTAGCATTTAATCTCAAAAACAGCCTGGAAGGCATTGCTTATGAAATTGATTGATCCCTCTGGTGTGAGAAAATGATAAGGTTATGAGACACAGACAGCATAAAAAAATGTTTTGTGCATGACAAATGTGTTAAGCTTAATGGCCGTTCTTAGACTGTGATAATTGTATTGCTGGTATGACAGCACTCCCAATGCAGGCCTGGGTTTGATTCTACAGTCTAATCTCATTATCAATCCTTATGTTCTTTGCCTCAGTCTTCCCTGACAAGGTGTCTCAAGCTTCTAGGACCTGTTTGGTTCAGGGAGAGCTGCTAGCAGTGGATGGCGATTGAGACAGGGATTACTAGAGGGAATTTGACTCATTCAGGGCCATGGGAGTAGATGGGCAGCATCCGAGGTGCTTGGCAAGCTGGCTGATGTCCTATAGAAGCTGCTGTTTATCACCATTGAAAGATCATGAGAACAGGATGAGGTTCTCCCTGACTAGAGAAAGTCAAATGTTGTACTTGTCTTCAGAAATGGCCAAGAGGTCTATGCAGGGAAGTGCAGGCCAACTGACCTTGCTTTGGACCCTGGAAAAGTCATGGAACAGGTTCTCTTGGAAGATATTTCTGGGCATGAGAAGGGTAAGGCATTTGGATGCTTAACCAACCTGACTGCCTTCTATGATAAGACAAAGGGATATGTGGATGATGGGGAAAGTGGTTATTTGCCTCAAGTTTAAGGCTTTTGGTATGGCCTTTCAGAATATTTTTGTAAGTTAAGATGTTTTGGCCTGAGTTGTGGACAATTAGATAAACTTCAGCTGCCAACTTGGGGACCTGAATATAGAACAAAATCCTAAAATATCTAAGGGAATTCAATTAATAGTCTCCAGAGAATGATTCAAAATTCTTCAGAATGTTTTCAAGTGATAAAGTCAGCTACTCTTTGCAAGGCTGCAAAGCATGAACTGTACTTGAATTTTATTTATTAGAAAGGCCATGCGATTTTATTTTTACACATAGTATTCAAGCCAACAGAAGATAAAGGAATGCATTAAAACTATGATAATTGTGTTTGTTTAATAGTGACACTAACATTAAAACTCTTACTTATTATCCCTCTTTATCAATAAATAATTACTATTTTTGTTGTTCATTTATGATAATACCCACTATATGCTAGGAGATCATCAGACACTGAAAATCAGTCTCATTGTTCCTGAGGAAATTCAGAGCTATGGCTGAGGCTCTACCATGCTTGTTTGCATAGTATGCTCAACAGAGTATTTTTCAATATACTAGTATTATACTATATGGATAATTATGTATTAAAATACTATGCAATATTAAGGATTGAAACAAGCTTTAGATTCTTAATGTGTGCTTGGGTGGTGACCTTTTGTCCTCATTATATAGCCTCCTAAGCCTTCCCAAGGTTTCTCTTTCAGTCTTGCTAGGGAATTGTGTGGTTAAGCATAGCCCAGAAAATCAGAAAGTTGTTCCGTTTGCTGTAGTGAGAATGTATGGATGTACATACATAAGTTAAAGACAGGCAATAACACTTTTTGTTATTGCTTTGCTTTTAATTGACTTTGATAGATGACTGGGCTATAAACTGGGAGGTCCAGAGGGCTAGAGAAGAAGGAAGTCTTCTTCCAAGCTGGAGCGTGTGCTCCCCTGCTCCTGAAGGAAGAGGGCAGGGCCCGGCTGGGAAGGTGCCAGGCACTGTTGGTCTGTTCAGATTTCTTCCCTCCCTATGCAGCAGCTCATTGAACGCGCAGAGATGCTTTCTGCCACATCAGTCTGCTGCAACCAGTTACTTCTGATAAACTGCATTGCATGGGGGTGAGGATCAAGTCAGTAACAAAAACAACGTATTTCTCACCTCTTTCTGGAATTTCTGGGTGCAGCGTGTCGTTAAGTGGCAGCTATGCAGTTAGCAGCTCTCTCTGCTAAAGCTGACGTACCAGCATGTTTACAGTAACACTCTACAGCACACAACTCTTGTATGGGCTTAGAAGCAATACGGTCTTAGGGGTTTTGCTTTTGAATTTGTAAACCTGTGTTCACTTTTCTTTGTTTTCCCTCATACTTACCGAAGGGAGCACTGGTGATGAGAAAAGCTTGGAATGTCTTTACAGTGTTAAGTAGTGCTGTATTTTTGCCTTAGAAGTAGTTGCATTTGAGTAAAAGAAGGTATAACAGTAAGTAGAATTTGACTTAAGACAACACTTCCTGGGGAGCTGCACTAAAAGCAGCTTCATATAAATGAAGACATGTGTGGATCTGTTTAGAAAATAACTGTTTGGTTATTTGGATTTCACATACTAGAGAGAAAAAAAGATGATTTGCTGGACTTGGAGAAAAAAAAGGGGGGGGGGGAACATTGTACTCTTGCCTTAAAAGGCAGGAGAATAAAACTGTAAGAAGAGCTGGCAGTAATTTAAAGGATTTAAAGTCCAGAAGAGATTACACTGGAACCATACAGAAACGTGTGCGTCTGTGCTGAGTCACTGATGGAGGAGCTGAGGAAGGGCTGCTCCTGCCCACTTCTGGGACTGCTTTAGCCCCTGCCAGAGCTCGCCCCAGCCCTGGGGCTGTCAGTCATTCAAGCCACCAAACCCTGCTCTGCTCACCCCGCTTGCGGTTCACAGCTGCTCAGCGCAGCATGTGGAATCCGGACCTGACAAGTGCGAGCATCCGTGCTCAGGCGGCAGGGCCTAGGGATATTATGGGAGATTGTATCCTTGTTATGTGAAACTATTTTTTTCACCTACCCAACATTGTTTCTTAGCCTTCTGTCAATTTGTTTTTGACTATATTCATCATATTGTTATGGGTTTTTTCTAGCGTGTATTGTCTATGTATGAGTTTAAGTTTGGATGTATTTTGAGATGTTTTCAGCATGAAAGATCCAGCATAAATATAGAACTTAAAATGAAAAGCTGCAGTAATATGTTACAATATTATAAATGAATTATCCTGAAACAGACCAAGAGAAAAGGTGTGATGCAGACAAAGCATATAGTATGAATGATAAATGAAATCCCTACCTCTGCATTTGTATGTCAGCTGTTACAATTTGATTTTTTCTTTTTCCTTTTTTAAATTGCATTAGCAATTCCAGATAGACACTTAGTCTCCAAAAGAAAGGCCCTTGACATTAAGTGTACTGAAAGGTCATTGAACAGTCATAGCTTGCTTTTAATTTAAAATGCATTTATCCAAGAAAACTCAGCACTGATGCAACATCTGCTTTTCAAAGGGACTCTGTCTTCTAGCTGAGCTGACTGAGGTTTGCAGAGGTCAATTGAAATGCCTGAGGTCACCCAGAGTGTCAGAGAGTAAGGGGTGGGTATCTGGAAACATACTGAAAAAGAAGCCTACTCTTTTTTGTTTCTCCCAGAAATTCTAGGATTTTGCTTTAAACTTCTAGGTAAACACCAATATCGTTCAAAAAAAAAAAAAAAAGATCAGAATGTTAAAGATGGTGACACCTGCTGTGTTGATTACTATTGATATTGTGGGTTATTTGTAGAGGATTCTAAAAATTCCTGTCTAGAAAAATGGGCAAGATATCGCAAAAGCAATAAATACTGTTACGGCAGAAGACTGTGTAGTAGCTTACTGCATTGTTGCTGCACACTGCTTTTTCAAATTTGTTTCTTAATGTTTTTTTCAGTGATTGACTTCAGCTAAATTACACTGTCTAAATGAGCTGATGAACGCACTTATAAAATCATAGCTATTTTAGGAATGAAAGATCCTTTACCCCGTCATTTAGCAGTGAAGTAGTATGTGATGACGACTATGATTAGCACAATACATGCGTTCTCACAAGGAAAAAAATGTTACACTGAGGATAAAGTACAACTTTAGCTCTGGAAATCTGTACAAAAACATTAGCAATGTTGTAGTGGTATCTTTCACTTTCATGGTATTTAACTCTGACTATAAAATTTTTTAAAGCTTTACCAAATTCAGCAATATTACCATAACTGAAATGAAGAAACGAAATTGATTGTTGTAGAGTGTTATGGGAAAATAAGCTCTGTGGAAATGTGTAGTCTGTACAGTACACTTGTGGTAAAGAACTCTGAAGAATTACTATGGATTAAAAGTAATTAATAGACGATGAATTTAATTCTGCATTCAGTACATGCCTCAATTTTCCATTGACTTCCATTGACATGGGAGTTTGAGATGTAGAAGGAATGCAAGTTATAAAAATTAGTGTCAAAAAAGGAAGCTAAGGGCTATGTTATAGGAAGCAATCTTGACGATTAACAAATGATTTAAAAGATTGCCAAGGGTAAAAGTAAGGCACTAACTTCCAAGTAGTACAGTTGAAAGATAGTATGACTGTCTTTCACCTTCATTGCTAACAAAAAAAGGCATTATTATACTCTGATAGCAAAATAAGAACGTATAAAGTGTATCTTTGTAAGACTGTATGGAAAGAGAAAACATGAAGAATACATGGGAAGTACGGATCTGCTTCTATTATTGCAACATATCAAAACATTGATCAAAAGAAATGTGACCTTTTCCTGAAGGTGACTGATGCATTCATTGGTGGCTTTAACTTACTCTGCCATTTTTCTGATCTTTCATTGGCCATTCAATCCCAAAAAGACTTAAGTTGTGAGAGAAAATAGAATGGCTATAAGAAATCTTGTGGGTGGTGTTTGTGTGTTGGTTTTCTGTTCTTGTGTCCTGACCATCCATGTCCCATCCCCCACGTCTCCACCACATACCATTCCCCCTCAGGTAACTTATGTTAGCATACAACCCTGAGTACTGCAGGAAAAACACCATTATTTCTCAGAAACTTTCTAATGTTACTTGGCTCTATTGTCTCTGCTTTGTCCAGTAAAAGGTCTGGCTCAAGTATTTTTCTTCTACTTTCAAAGTGCATGTACATGTTTGAAAAATGATTTTGCTCTAGTAGAATACAAACTGATCAATCATACAAACAAGACAAAACTCCCACAGAGCACATGGGGAAAGGAACAAAGATTATTTTTGTCTGTCTAGTTAGAATTTTGCATATGCTTGAATATATCTGACAGGTTGTTTGTGTCTTTTAGACGATGAAAAAAAGATAAATATATATATATAAAAAGAGAGAGGTGCTGATGATTACAATAGCAGTGTTGATTTTCATACATTTGGGGTGCTGACACAATTCACAAGCGGCAAAGCAGACCGAGGAACTTGTGTTATGTCGTTCCTGCAAATGAAGATAAATGCCTCATTCTTTATCACTCTGGGTTATATTCCTGAGAGAAGGATTTTAAAAATGGATTTTTAACTTTCTACTCCTTTTTTTATTTTTATATATATTTAAAATATAAAGGAAGTATTTGAGGATTGCAGTTAGAATCTATAATGCTCAAAACCTTGCTGGGCTGCAGCTATGTAAGTCTCTGAAATACTTTGACTATCCTGAAAAAAAAAATAGTGCTATTCCTTCTGCAATATGTAGAGTTATAGGGATTGTAAAACTTCTGCAGAATATGAATATAACATGTTTATGGAAGCAAAAACCATAAAAAATGTCTTCCTTTGCTGTAGCTAAGAAATATAAGATCATGGAAAATAAGTTTTGCTACCTGACTTACCATATGGAATTATACTGCTAGATGTCTTCTGTCTCCACTGAAATTAGATTTTCTTAACATGGCTTAAGCAGTAGTGAACCTCCATTATAGCTGGAAAACCTCCTTATAGAATCACAGAATGGTTTGGGTTAGAAGGGATCTTAAAGACCGTCTAGTTCCAAACCCCCTGCCACGGGCAGGGACACCTCCCACCAGACCAGGCTGCTCCCAAACCCGTCCAACCCGGAAAAAATGAACACTGCATGGGGCAGCTACAGCTTCTCTGTGCAGCCTGTGCCAGGGCCTCACCACCCTCAGAATGCAGAATTTCTTCCTAATGTCTAATCTAAATCTGCTGCCTTTCAGTTTTAAGACATCACCCCTTCTGTTGCTACATGCCCCTGTCAAAAGTCCCTCTCCAGCTTTCTTATAGGCCCCCTTTAGGTGCCAGAAGCCTTCTCTTCTCCAGGCTGAACAGCCACAACTCTCTCAGCCTGTCTTCATAGGAGAGGTGCTCCAACCCTCTGAGCATCTTTGTGGCCTCCTCTGGACTTGCTCCAACATGTCCATGCCCTTGTGCTGGGGGCCCCAGAGCTGGATGCAGTACTGCAGGTGGGGTCTCAGAGAGTAGAGTGGAACAACCACCTCCCTCGACCTGCTGGCCATGCTTGTTTTGAGGCAGCCCAGGATATAGTTGGCTTTCTGGGCTTGTGAGTGCACATTGCTGAGTCATGTTGAGCTTCTTGTCAACTGACACCCCCAAGTCCTCCTTCTCAGGGCTGCTCTCTTTTTATGACAGTTATGTCTGTTTGAATGTGTACATATTAAGAACAAGTCCAAATTTTAAACAAGTACAAAATAATGTTGAGTAGATTTGCTAGAATAACTAAAATGTCATATGAATTTTCCTGAATAGTTATGAAAACCCATCCCAAATGCTTACCCAAAGCTTGAAGCAACACTATTTAAAAAAAACCCAAACAACTTAATCTAGATAAGGGTCTACTTCTTGCCCTTCTGCCTCTGGATCTGTGAAACACTTCATTTTACGGTGTATTCTAGGTCTCAAAGTACATAAAGTTTAAAGAACAGAAGAATCTTGATGGAAAGTAGGAATAAGGTGAGAGAATTCTATGTATCTCTATACATTATTAAGATGTTTTCAAGGAGCAGACTGAGTGAGGCTTTGCTATGGGAATGTATCTTGCGAGCTTAAAAACAAAAGGACCGACTGGGTGGTCTCTGGAGAATGGAGAGCTGATCCGCTTAGTTTACAAACAAGAAAAGATCTGAAGTGGGAAGGAAGAGATGTTGGGCCCTGTTCTCAGATATAGAAGGATGGACTGATGACAGTTGTGTGGAAGCATATGAGTGTTTTGTGGTGGAGGGTAGTTATTAATAGACTTGCATGAGCATTTGTCCCGTTGTTGGATGTTAACTGCAAACCGCAAACCTGGTCATGAATGCCTAATGAAATGAGTTTCATAGTCAAAGAATTGTTCAGACTTGTAAATATTTGGTGGTAGAAATCCATCTGTGTCTAAGTTCATGTGTGACCCACTTTGTATACTTTTGGGGATTATTTATATGGTAAGGCCATATTGCACATGGTTCTTCTCATCAGTGCATGCACTGAATGTCTGCAGCCTGGGAAAATGTTTTTGTTTTTCTCTCCTCTATAGGACTGTAGGGCTATAGCCTTTAAACCTTTTTGCTTCCCTGAGATTTGTGTAGATCTTAACATCCAACAGGGTCAATAAGTGTCCCTGTGCCCTTATTGTAGCTGCAGAAGTTCTGCCTCTCCCTACCCCAGGGAAGGCTTGCGGCATTAGAGACTTCCTAGCTAGTATGTGTCTCTGGGATGCTCATCGAAGAGAATTTCAGTGCAGATGAAAAAGCAAGTACTGCTTGTGGAAGTTTTCATCCTCTTCTGGCTTTAGGAGGGAACGTTTGGCAGCACACCTGCCCTGTGCCCATGGCCAACCTCCTCCCAGCTGCAAATTTTCAGACCTGCAGAGAACCTTCTGCACAGTCCAGCTGCTTGAGCCACAGGGCAGCTACTTTCTATTCCTGTGCAGAGATGAAGATCTGGGTGCAGAGGCTACTCATCTTCTGGAGATCAGTGTGATTTAAGACTAGCACATCAGTGGCAAATAAGTAACTCTATATACAATAACCTTTGGTTTTGTAGAGCTAGCTAAAACACAGTCAATTGAATGTGAAAGAAGCTAATTAAGAAACAGTAGACCAAAGTAGTCATCACTGTAATTTCTTTGGCTTCAGTGAGCTCATTGCATGGATGAGTTTTATTGGAGTTCTTATTTCTAATACAGAAAGTATGTGCGAAGTTAGAAGTTACCGAAGTCAAAGCTGTATTTTGGTTGGCGATGCTGTGGAATCTTCAAGAGGCTTAAGAGTTAAACATAAAACTTCTACTTTATTTCTCTTGCATTTGGCCACTGAAACTTCTTGAATTTTAAAAAAAATATTCTAGCTAGTCAAATGAGCCAGTCAATCAGCTTTTGAGAAGAGGGAGTTCCCAGAGTGCTAGGTGATATGCCGAGGAAGATAGTTGTGTTAGTGTTTCTCTGAACGTAAGTTGTCTGAATTTTTAGCATACTTGCTCAGTCAGAAAAGGATGGAAGAAGCTGCTTTGTGCAGCTGTTTGTTACTGTACTTTCCGTTTAAGTGGCACTGGAGATTTCATACCTTATTCACACTGAGAAGGCTGAGTTGCTCCGTTCAGGTTAGCTGGTTTGCTCTCCTTTGGTTTTCCACCTAACTGAATCCATTTGTAGTATTCCAGAAATATATTTTGCGGGTGCCTCATGAACAGAGTGTTAAACTCTGTACATGAGCTGTTCCTCTGTGCTGTGAGCCTGAACGTCACGTTGGCTTCTCAGACTTCTGGTCTAATTGAGAGGAGTCTATCAAGGGCACTGAGGTGATGCATCCCTGCCATAGCCTTGACAAAAGATAAGACTTTCATAATGGCATGTACCAGGACAGATAGGATAGTCAGGGTGTTGACAGGTTTGTCTCAGGTCAGATCTGGCAAGTTTAATAAGGGCTGAGATCCACTTTGGTCTGGAAACCTAAATGATGTTGAAATCCTTGGAAATTTGGTGTCTAATTACCTCTTGGGGTTCTGGGACAGAGTGATTTACTTAAGGTCACAAATGGAGTAGAAACAGGAACCGAGCAGAGAATTCTCAAATCCCAGTCCAGTGCCTTTACCGTTAATCCTGGACTAATCTGGTATTTTGTGATCTAGGTTTCACTTCAGCCAGCTGCTTTCATCAAGTAGTCAGTGTCATCCTACACTGGGACAGCTGGCCAGAGTTTAATGCATAAATGAGTGTCATCTGCATACTTTTCTCATTTCTACCCATGACATTATGTGATACCCACTAGCAGCTCAGCATAAATACAGATTATAAAATGGGAAAGAACAGTGTCTGTGGACCTCAGAAAGAAAAGGGAAAGTTTCTGATCAGAGATATCAAAGTTTGAAAAAGAGAATCAAACCTGTCAGAACTAAGTGCTGTTTTATTTAGATAACAGCAAATGCAGGAGCCAGGGAATTTAATCTCACAGAAAACATCTGTATTTCAGTGTTATACATGGTATGGAGAGATCCAGGTGAATGAATTGAGATTTGTCCATAGGTCATCACCGCTGACCTGTGTAATTTCTGTGCCATTCCTCATTTTTTTTTTTTTTGCTTGGCTAGGGAAGGCTCAGGATGACTTGAAGGAAATAATTTTAAAGTGATATTAAGAGTAATGTGATGTAAAAAATTAAAATCAAAAGTATCAAAAGAATGACTTTTAAATACTTAAAATCCAACCCTGATATTTGAAAAGAAAATGCTAAGCAATAAAGGAGATGAATTTCCACACCACATAATGCACAGGAAATTTGCACACACAACCTTTTATTTGTTTAATGGATTTTCTGTGAACATCTCCCATTAAATGTTTGTAAAACTTCAGCCAAAGAAATTTAGCTATGGAAAGGAAAGCATTTATATTCATTAGATGAGAGCAAACTTTTTGCTCGTGATTTGGGTGGAATTTAAAATGATTAATGCAGCTTAAAGTAGTTAGGTGATAGGAATTTTCTAAAACATTTTATTTGAATCTAATAAGCCCTCTTGGGTATACAAGAGCTTATGATGCATGTAAGGAAATTTAGAGCCAGTTTATTAAAAACACATTTCCACTTACTTTAATGGTGTTATTCTATTGTATCTTAAGATTGCCAGGTATTTTACCATCTAATGCAGCCAGTCTGTAGAGAGGATGATTGTCTGAGCCCCTTTACCTGAAAGGCCTGTCCCCTTTTTGTAGAGTTTGGAGTTGCAGTTGACAAAGGATGAAATGAACTCAGGAATAAGTTGTAGCCAATGTTCAGAAAATCCTTCTCAAAACTTAAAATGTCTTAAATTGAATTTTCCTAGTGAGGAGCTCTTTTTTAGGAAATATTCTATAAAATTTTAAATGAAAACAAAAACATTCCAGTTAAGTTGCAGTCTCGAAATTCAAAATTAAGTATTTTATGTGGCTTTGTGATAAGGTAACTGTAAGAGTGTTGAAGGTAGTTGTTTCCACAAATTTTATAGAGAAGGGAAATTGAGAGTTCAGATTTCCTAAAGATGAATCAAGGGGTTTTCCATGTTTTCATTTGACTTTGGAGTGGAAGAGATAACAGTGTGTATGACTGTAATAAAGTATTTACTGTGCTTATAGTGTAAAGAAGCAAGTGTATCACCTTAATTTCCGTCATTGGTAAATCAGCCTTTGCAAAGTCACTATCCCAGCATTCAAAGCCAAGCTCACTCTTGGATGGAAAAATAGTGCGGTAGTGTCTCAGTCATCCCGGGGCAGGTTATCCAGCTGACGATGGGAAGAGGCTGCAGGTCCTGAGCCGCTCAGCCCTGCTCTGAGTCAGTCGGGCGCTGCTGTGTGCAGTGATGATACCAGCTCAGACGGTAGCTCAGGGAGGTCTGATTCAGCATTGCTGCTGACCTCTCTTCTCACCGTTTTATTCCTAGTGTCATGCTGCAGTCTGATTTACGAAAGAAGAGTGATTATAGGCAGTAAGGTGGCAAGTTAAGGATTCATTAATCCAAAGTTTGTTTGAATATCTTTCACTGTCATTTACTGTGCATTTCTGACCTGCCAAGTATCATTTGACTGAATTTCTTTGAAGAATAGAATTTACTGAGTTAGAGACAAGCTGAAATTTTAAAATTAGAAGACAAAAAGCATAAATATGATGAGTAACTATTCCACAGAAGTTTATACAATGAATCAGTCTCTAGTTTAGTATACTAAGTCTATGTATATGGTAAAAACTCTTGCCCAGGATAACATTAAAATGGAGTTGTTGTACTCTGTGCTGGTCTATAAGATTTAGATTATAAGTATGCCAGGGAATTCTTCCCATAGGTAATTTTTGAGGGATTTAACCAGGTTTTATCCATGACTGTTGCAGCTATGCTGGCAGAAATCTGTAGCCTTGACATAGCCTGAGATTATTTTCACCTTTTTTTTTTTTTTTTTCCTCCCCCAGCCAGTCTCCTTCTCATCACAAGGACTCAGTTTAATGTGGCTATAAATTTTTTTGAAGGAACATTCTGAGCTGAACGCCACAGAAAAGAAACCTCTGGTATAGTGCAGTGATGCTTTGTTTTTCAAAGAATGTGCTTTAGATCAAAAACTAGAATAATTTGTTCTTTGTTAATGTGTTCTATGGTCAAGACAGGAAAAAAGACTGGTATTTTGAACTTTTAAATTTAACTGCCAGTTACGTTGGGACAGAGCAGGAAGGAATTTGCAAGGTGGCATGATCCTATTGTTGAGCCTCCTTTTTTCAGACGTCAGCGTTGTGGTGAAGCAGTAATGTGTGCCGGATCATCTTGCTGCTCGGGATGGTATTCAGCAGTGCCCACCCTGCTGTATTGGCTGCCCAAGTTGTTATGGCTATGATGTACAGCTGGCAGTACAGAGTATTTGTGGAGTGAGCATTGGAGACAGATGTTGGGGTATCACGGTGAAGTCTCAAAGTCTTCTGGACCTGCTGTAACAAGGATGGATGGGTGCAGACAGGATACACAGAAAAGTTAAATTTTTTGGAGGGGGAGAGGTTAAGGGGGACAGGCTCCAGACCCTTATTTGGGGAAGTGCTTTGCAATTTATTCAGTCAAAATACAGAAACAGCAATTTTCAGATAATCCCTTTTTAGTTGCTTTATGTTTGGTTTTTGGTGGCCTGCTTTAGGCATAGTATGTGTTTAATAGATAACCCCATGCAGAGCAGAATTCTTCTACAGTTTAAAATCAAGGGCAGGAGTGTGTTTGTTTCTAAAGATTTATTGAAAGGCCATCCACTCCTTGGGTGGAGAGATTTCTACCCACTTTTCTGCTGTCAAACTGTATGATGCTAAATATCTCCTTCAAACACACATTGAGTATTTCTTTGTAGGTGCAGATGCTTTTAAACACTGCCTTAAAATAAGTGCAGAATGAAGAAATTGTCTGCCACCGGATGACTGAGACATGGCTGGTCTTTTCCTTTCATCCACATATGCACACCTCTACAGTCATTTTAAAAATGTCATTTCTATAACCTGCAAGCATCTACTACTACTTATGAAAATACCTTGCTATTGTGGGGCAGTTGTGAATTTTTATAGACATGTAGGGTATGCTATGTGTAGGTCCCCTTCAGGTGGGGATATCTGGGTGGGCTGAAGGGTAAAGTCTGAACCAAAAGTAATCTATGTTAATCTCCTGTTGTGCTGGACAGAAAGATGTTGTTGCAAAAACTATTGATGTGGAGGCAGAGGAAAGGTCTGTACATTCTCAAGGACATGAGGCAAGGAAGTATGTTCAGGAGCCCACAAAGCCTGCCTTTAGGTATGGACTGGTAGTCTATAGCAATTATATAGTTCAATAGCAATTGCAGAAAATAGTCTGAAAGAGGATTGACAAAATAGATGACACTGCTTTGAAGAAGAGTAGGGAATCCACAGAAGTAAAAACAATATGCACCATACCAGATCCATATTCACAACTCCAAATGCTCCTTCTCTTTGTATTCCAGCATCCCAGATGGCAAATTCCTTAGCACAGTTTAAAATTTTCAGCATGTTTACTGAACTGGTTTATATATATATATTTTTTTTTTTCTTCCCTTCACCATCTCCTTCTCACTTAAGACCCCTTCATTTAATGAGTATCTACAGGGTCACAATGGAGAATGAGCTGACAGGGACAGGATGAATGACAGGATGCATTTACAGGGCTGAGGGACTCAACTCCAGTTTATAATCTTGTTGGCACAGACCATCGTGTCTCTCATAAAAAGTCATTATGGCTCTCCAGGTTTTTCAATTATTGTTTTAATTTCTTTGCTCTGTTTATTACTTTATCACAGCACAGGATGTTACTCTGATTATCTTTATTGTAGCATATTTAATAATAAAAAACAAGGCCTTAAATTCTGCTCTGTAGAACAGTTAAAATGGATAAAGAGGGAAAAGTGTACCCGTTATAGACTTTGACTGAAAGTCTGTTGTCTTGCTTCAAATAGACCAAGTAGAGGGTCGGTTCATGTGGTCTAAGACCCACCAGTCTGTGACTGGTTTTCTTGGATAATATGGTTGTATTTTTTTAGTCTTAAAGAAATTATTAGTGATGTCATCAAATCTAATCAAAAGGTGGCATTTACTTTAACTGAGTAAGGACTTGGTTGTTTCATACAAGCATAGGCATAACCATCACAATTTACTTTCAGGTATACTTGACACTTTGGTCAATGGCATCTTGCGTTGTTCCTTGGAAAGCCAGCAATGCGTGCAACCTTTTTCATTTAAAAATCTCAAGGTTCATTTCTCACGAGTAAGTGTTATCTAGTCCTAGTATTCTGGCCATGTTCCAAGCCAGCTAATTATATTCTTCCAAAAATTTCCCTCAAAGTTCCGATTAATTATCTTCTTCACTTCCTCTTCTGAAGTACTGTCATGTCATGGTGTTGCTATGAAATGCCTGATAGTGTCTTGCATCTGAAGTGCCTGTATTTTGCTTATGAATGAAGTGTTGCTGTAGATAAAGGGTCATATCCACCACTAGCATGTGTCAGTGTGATGTGCTGATGATAGGGAAGGTATTTTAAATATAGCAATAGTCAAACTGAATCTAAATATTCATGCTTAGAGTATAAAATCAGGTGTGAGTTTTCCCTCTTTTCACCAGATTATTATATATATGCATCTACACTCTGAAAACTGCGTTCTTATACCTTTTTATGGCTAGTATTTCTTTGCTAACAGAGAAAAGCGGGGAAAATCCTTCTATAGTAAGGCAATTGGTACCAATGTATTAACATGGTTAGCAATCATTTTAGTACACCATTAAAATGCATACCCACAAATCAGCTCTTCTGATATTACCAAGATTCTTATTCCTGTCAGCTGCTGTTGAAATGCAGGGGTTACAAACTTTTAAAAAGTCAATAATGAGAAATGGGTTTTTATTCATTCTTCACAAAACCCCACTTCTGAATAAACAAAAAAGTTCAGAAGCTTGGTATAGTAACTCTTTAAAAATCTTTCAAAATATTTAAGTAATATCACAGATATTTTCCTGGGTTTTCGATTTATGCCCATAGCTACTTCAAAAGGATTACAAAAATCTGAGTAATGGAGAAGATCAAAATAGCTGGATGCAGGAAACTCTCTGCAGCTTTAGGAAACTATTTCACAGAATCAATGTTATATTGTGTTGAAAATGTACTTGAAAGTGAGTCACCATCTTGAATTTCAAACGTTGGAACAATAAATTATAAAATCAGAATACAGTGTAGATATATCTCTTTTCTGTAAACCAGAACGTGAGATGCACATCATTTCAAGATGTTGATATATTAAGTAGGTGTCATTTCTTATCGTACCTGACTTAACTAGTGCAATCCTGAGCAATATTTTGTGACATGAGTATACATTTACTTGAAAGAGTGAGTGGAGAAGAGAGGTGGTTGTTGGGAGATACTCTTTTTTCACTGTCTTTCACCTGCATATTGATAAGCTGGCTTTGAAGTATCTTTCCTGTTTGTTTGCAATTGCAAATTCTTACTAAATTGTTTAAATTGCAGTGAAACATCTTGTCTGCATTTTATAAATTCACAGCCACTCTACTTAAATACAGTTCTCACCCACACAGCGTTTCATTTGCACAAAAGTCATAGCAGCAGAATATCAGCAGTTCCCACGGAAATGACAGCCCAAGCCTTTAGTTCATAATATTGAAAAATTTCCCTATACTTGCAACGTTTCCTGAGGGAATGTCAGAGTTGGCATACATTTCTGCTGCTTTTCTCTAATTTTTAACCTCTTATTACAAATGAAAGCTTGTAGGGCTTTTTAACAGGTGGTTTTTGCCTGAGAGTACACGACAGAGGTAGAAAGCCAGAGAACTGTGATAAAAATTAAACTCAGCAAATCTAACCAGTCCTAGTGAGAATGCAGCAGGGAATAACAAATCCTCAGTGAAAAGAGCTAAAGATTGCTTAATTAAACAGGGTTGCAGAATTAGATTTAACTTTAAACTTGAAATTTAAATGAATTTCTTTGGTGAGGAAACTGTGATGACTTCTTGAATGTCATCCTAGATTTCCACCCCCACCCCCCAGGGCTGGTATGAAATGTCATTGTATTTTATTTTAAATCAAAGTAGTAGTTGCTTGTTTTGCACAGAAGGTTTAAAATTCTTGGGGAATAGGCTTTTACCCCCATATTTTGAAACTTTCTCAAAAAGAAATATTAATTGGTGATTAGAGACTGTAACCCCAGGATGAAAACATTTAACAGAAAAGGAATTAACATCTTTGTGGGTTGTGAGTACTCAGCTGCTGCACTGATTTGAGCTGGCAATATTTAATGTAATTGGTTTTCAAAACCTGATGTAACAGCAAATTTTACAGAAGATCTTGGAGGCCCTTGAAATCAATGACTAAGACTTCATAAAAATCAGTTTAACAAAAAAAAGGAAGTACTATTAGGAAAGCAGATAGAGAAACTCCACCCTTGAAAAAAGATTTGGTGCAAGTATGTGAAAATAAATTTTATGTCCCTTGTTCAAGGGGTTGCATTTACGATTTGTTGTCCCCTTTGCAGCTGAGGAACCATAGATTCACTTACAAATTACAATTCTACCACTTTTTAGCCTATGTGGTAGTTTTCAAATGGATCAAATAGTCTTAATTGAATTTTTATGAATAACCCATGTCTTTACGGTTAATACTCAGAAGATTTACCGTGGGCACAAGGTGATAAAGATTAAGTCAGTTTTTAATATCTTGTCACTGCCACCTGATCAGCCTTGACAATTGTCACCTGTCCAGATTTTTATGAACGTTAAGTCATTTTCATCAAAGACTGCGACAAAAACTTTTAAGGCATTGGACTGCGTGGTTTCAGAGGTCCTTGGCATAGATCCTCCAACAAAGGGCCCTGAGGCACTTTATCAGAAAATGCAAAAGCGATGCTGACTGGGGACGTGGCAAGGCCAAGAAGTGCTTCGGCAGGACAGCTTCCCTTGGATGATGCCAATTAAGCTGTAGCTGTCATTTAAAGTTGCTGTCTTCTGGATTGCACCCCCTGTGCACAAGCAGGAATCAATCAGTCTCTTGTTCCGCATTATAAATAAAAATGAAGGCTTGTGGTTTTGTAAATGTACAAAAAAAAATCCCCCAAGCCCAAAACAACATGTAGACAAAGTGTTGCTCATTTCCAATAGTGACAATTATTTCTTGTGCTATTTTGGGAAGTATTTAAGTCTGTCATCTCAGAAGTTTCATGTATTAGATGAATTAAAGTGAAGCTACTGCTTTAAAACCTTTACAAGGCTATGAACTATTTTTAAATTAAGACAGTATCATATCAGTAAACAAGCATGTAAAAAGCTATAGTCTAATCGGGTTTATTGTTTCATAATAGGTTTATAGAAATTATGAATACCAGAGTTTTATTAATGGGACTTTTAATTATCCACTATAGTGAAGAGTGATGCAAAATATCTAACAGCTCTGCTAATTAATATGGGGATTCAATGGTTGCTAATTAAGGGCAAATGGGACAGGGCTAGCACAATCCACTTTTGACTGATGAATAAAAAATCAAACCAATAGCTTATTTCCAAATTAACATGATTGATAAAAAGTCAACTCAGAGCGCAAGTCATTCATCGTAATGGAGATGCAATTCTAATGTTTAGACGATACAAAAAAAGAACATGTCTGTAGGCCTTGAAATAGAAGTAAAAGCTGCAAAAAGTTTCAAAGGGCTAAGATAGATTTGTAAACTTGCTTTTAAATATGTAACTTTGGGCACAGTGTGTCTTTTCAGATCACTTCCATTTCTCACAGATTTAAATAAAGCTGTCATATGAATGAATAGCAATGTATTTCAGCAAAGTTATCCATTATTTGAGTTTTTTTTTCTATTTATCATATATTCTGAACAGCACTTTGCCTTTTATTTTTTTTAAATATGTAAGGTAGAGGGGAGAAGCAGCTTGCCAGCACTGGTTTATCAGGCTGCCTCTCTGCGATCGTAGCAGTCTCTCTGTCATCTTCTGATCACTGTCTGTTCTTTACTTGCTTTCCTGCATGTGGTTAAACATTTGAAACTCATGGATAAAATCTTCAGAAAATTAAATCCTGGCATGTATATCCAGAAAAAGCCTCCAAGGTAAAATCCTGAGTGTTTGGTGATATGTTATGTGTCATAGTACATGAGGATGCTTAGGCAATTCAGCGAAGGGTATAAAATAGCGTGCATGCTGTTTGAGGAGCCTCAGGTCAGAGACTTGCTGGCAGTTTTCTGGGGTCAGTAGAAATTGAGCGTAGCTGTGGGACTTAAATATCTTTTTTTCTTTTTTTCCTCTCCCCACCTCTCTATTTTGCCACCTTACCCAGGACAATGGGGAGCAATTCCCACCTGCTCAGCTTCCACAGTGCGTAGCCATCTCTAGATATCTCATGTCTCCTATCTCTTCTAAGCTGACTCCTTTTAAAAATCTGTTTTCTTTAAGTGTTAATTTAGATATATTTGTGTGGGATGTATCAGGAGTTTTCTTGTAGTATGTAAGGTCTCAAGTTTGATTTCTCCTTTGCGTAAGGAGATTAAAACTTACATTTCCCACGATGGAAGGTAAAGGATACTTTGTTTTGGGGTTGCTTCTAGTTGTCCCGTTACAGAAGTGGTGTGTGACAGGAGCACTGAGTACTTAGGAAAAGAAATCAGATGTCTAAATGTGGTTTTATGAGCAGATATTTTAGGCAAGTTTGAGCCTATTAAGAAAAAATATACAAAAGCATTCAAGGTTATAACTGAAACATGCAGAAAAACAAACTTTAGAAAAACAGGAAAGCATTTCATCTTTGAGAGAGGTGTATGTATGCTGTTTGACACAGAGTGAGAACAATTTGCATAACTGAATATGAATTTAAGAACTTGGGATTGGAAGGAATCTCCTGAAACATATTGCCTGGTCCTTTCTATCACAGGCAATTATTTCATATAACCTTTTCACAATCTACCACATTCCAGATTAAAAGTAGGCATTTTTTTTTTTTTTTTTCCACCTTGGGATGCTGTTTCTGTGCTTGACTCTGTGATGGTTAGAAGCCTTGTAATCTCTAGGCTAAACTTGTTCATGGCCACTTGTTTCTGCTCCAGCACTGATTTTTAGCTTGATTTTCTCCCTTGAACAAATATTTTTATCTGCAGTCTTTTTTTCAACTTCTAAACAAGGCAATTCATACAAGTTCCTTTATTTGATAGTAGGTCCCTTCCTAATTATTGTAAAATACTTCTCTGCCTCTCTTCCAATTCACTTTTGTACGCAGGAATCCAGATAGGGCCTTGTCAGTGCCTTATGCAGTCTTATGTGTATTTTCTTAATCTCCTCTGGAAACGTACTGATTGATGTATCCGACCTGTGATCGTATTCCCCATTTTTGGAAGTTTATCCCTATCACTCTATATGTCTTTTCCTCCCCTTTTCAGTTTACTCTGTCTGGTTTATAGTGCAATTTCTTAGTCTCTAGCTGCATAGCTTTCACTGCATTGAATTTCATCCTGTCTCTGTTACTCTACTCCTCAAGGTTTTCTAATTCTTTATAACTGATATCCCATTTTTTTTGTGTTGACATTGTCTCCTTTTTGTTCATTACGAAATTCCATTGTATTCCTACCATTTTTTGTGAATATCATTAAGAAAAGCTTGCTTGTTCTAGTAACTTTCATTTTGATAATGGTACAGCAGACTTTTATCATTTGGTAAAACATAACTGTGGGGAGTGGGCTCCCCCATGCTTTGTATTTCAATATCATAATAAGTGTACATTTCTTAAGTCAATATTTGCTCTGTGATTGTGAAGAGATTGATTGATTGTGATACAGAAAGTATGTCGTGAGCAGTTTGGTTTTTTAAATGTTTAGCTCTTATTATTGTCAATACATAACAGTACATATATAGAAAAGCTATATAATATTTTCTTTAATTAATTTTTCCATGAATGAATTCTTATTAGAAATTCATTCTTACTACATTGAATTATGTTGTGATGCACTTTGGTGAAATTAACTCAAAGAGCTGCTCTTTGCAATTTTAATATTCCACTGGGTTTTCCATTCTAGAAAACTCATTATTATACATGTACAAAGCTGAAAAGAAACAAGAGAGAGGCATATTGTGTGAATAACAGTCAGGGAAAAGAGACAGCTGGCATGATAATTTTCTAATAAAGCTTAGAAAAGGCTGCTGTGTCTTGAAAAAATGAAAGAGTTTTAATTTGAGTATTCCTTTTGTTTGGATTTGCTTTGTACTAAAAAGTTCTGAATCCTATTCACACCTTTTATGAATATTAACTGAAAAACAAATATATCTTGTCAAGTCCTTCTAACTTGGTAGGTGCAAAAGAATCAGTGGTGTGTATCCAGAGGGGGGGGATGGTGTTTCTTGTTCTTATCCACTTTTAGTCTCCTCCAACCAGACCGTGCGGTTTGGATCTTGATAAACAGAGATCTTCTGAATCATGGGCAACTTATTAACACATGGAGCCTTTAACTACCTAGTGCCAAACTGCAGCCTCTAATGATACAAATTTAAAAATTTAAATACATTCACATTTAAGATCATGACCATTGAAGGCTCTGCCTAAAAGCTCTCTCTCAGGAGGCTGTGGGACTGTTTTTTGTTTTAGGAAGATACTAGACAGCAATCAGAAGAATTAAACATTTTATCTGTGACCCTCAAAGTCACACAGATCTTGTTACTTGTAAGTAAAACTTTTATTTTCCCCCCAGATATGTAATTTTTAAGACCAGGTGTGACCTTACAGGCTTTAAACTACTTTTTTTTTTTTTTTTTCTTTTAAATAAAAGTATTTACATTTAATTACAAAACTCAAACACACAGCTTAGGCAAATTAAGGTGAAATTTTAAATTAATATGAGGGAGATAAATGAATCCATTAAAGTAAAATTGGAAACACTAAATTCTATGCTACCTTTAAGAAGGAGATTGCCAAGACATTAGGTAGCATTCACTAAACTGCATTTCTGGCTGGCCTTGCATTTTATAAGGCTTTTAGAAATGTAATGAATACAGTTTGGAACACGTTTTTAAAATAGTGTTTTTAAAATGTATTAGACAAAATATTTTTTCTATTATTTCCTGGCTTGATATATTGTTCTAATGTGTTGCCCTGATATTAGATTGTCCTAACCCTTTATTTTCATCCGTTCATCCTTTTTATGCAATATAATTTTATTGACATTTATGAAGTTACTGTTAATTTATGCTACAGGGAGAGAGAAAGGAATCGGCCTTATTATATCTGGTATCACAGCTCATGAGAGAATCAGTTAATTGCATTCCATTAGTAATTAATGTAGAAGAATATGAAATACTAATGTTTTGTAAACCGCACATTTAATAGCCCTTATTCTCAGTAACTGTAGGGCTGTAGGTGACAGAGAAACAAAGATCTTCACTGATAGATGGGAATTTTGATGCTGTTAAATGAAAAAAACAAAACAAAACCACAACAAAAACCCCACACCAAAACAAAAAAACCAAACCACCCCCCCAAAAACCAAAACCCACAAAAAACCCAAACCATTGACAGGGTTTTTGAAAACCACAGTACATAGTCACAGTATGTGGCATAGATAGAAAACTCCACATATTTATCTAATGTTTAGTTTAATGATTAAAATGAATTATTAATTGTTCCCTTTTTTCTTCCTTAAAATGTAGGTAGGTGGGGTTTGTTAATTTTTTTTTTGTTTTTATCATTTTTTCAGTACTTGAAACACACTCATTTTTCTGTCTGACCTTGCCACAGGAGTTGTGTGTATCACAGTGGGGTGCCGTTGCTGGGTTCAGGTTCCCAGAGCCCTATGTAGACCCAGGGTTGTTTCAGCAGATTCAGTGCTACAGGTGGGAGGATATCGCTAGAGGGTCAATTATAACTACACGCCCGCTCCACTGGAGGCAGAGATTGAGTGACCCAGCAGGAAGAAATCCTAATGATAAAGTCGAGAGAGTTCAAGTTAAGAAATCCTTCAATTTAAATCAAACAGTATGGGCTCTGTTTTGCTAGGAGTGGGTTGGGAGCTCCCTGCTTAGAGCTGGAGCCAGAGAACAGGTACACGAGGTAAACAAACACTGGTAATATTTTTCCACTTTCTAGACTACCGCATACAGCTTCCTCATCTAGACAAAGAAGTTTTCTTTATGTTTAAAAGTGCCATTCACATATCTTTGAAATTTGTTTAGCAACATCTATTCCTTCATTTCATTCTGTCTACTGGCACAAAAACTTTAATCGGGCTGTGATGACACCAGGTTTTAAGGTATTGTAGAAGAGGCAAGTTTCACTTGCAAGAACAGAGTTTGGACACAAGCCTGCTAACGGTGTGGCTTTGCTGTTTAGAAAGCCGTGTCTGGGGGACTGTCTTTATATTTGAGAGAATTTTCTTTTTGCATACTTGTTGCTTCAGTAAACTTCACCTGAGAACATGATCTGTGGCAGGTTTTGAATAGATATGCTTCTGAGCCTCCCGTTCGCTTGATGTTGAGATCTCTGTCAGCCCTAGAGCCATTCCCATATCCACTTATTTCTTAGTCTTTCATTCTCAGTAGTTTCTTCATTGCTACACAAAACAAATCCCCAGACATTTAGTATACACTGAAAAGTGATTCACTCCTTAATAGGTGATACAGTTTTAAAATACAGTGTATACAGTGCATCTGTGAAATGGAAAGCGTTTTGCAAAATCAATAAGCATTTAAATTTCAGTTATTTCCTATTGGTGACTATCTTAGAGGTTCACTGAATCTCAGAATGCATTAAAAAAAAAAAAAAAAATCAGCACCCTGTAGAAGGATCCAGTCCACTCAATCAAGATGAAACGAATTAACCCATTAGTCCTTGTTTCACTTCTTGGAGTATGTGAGTAAAATACCACGTAACTGACATTAACCCTGTGCCATCTCCTGTTTGTCAGTCTAATGAACTGCCTGACATGGGAAAGTTGAAAACACAGTGGGTATCAAACTGTCTCCTGTGATATCTAGTTCTGGAATCATTTTGGTTATTACAACTGTTTTCATGAGCTTATAGCAGTGAGGGGCTGTGGCTACAACATGTTTGAAATACAGGGGACTCCTAGCTTCCTCCTTAGGGAATTCTCATCTGGGAAACCTCTTTACGTAAACCAAGTGTAAGCTCTTCTCTGGTGTCCCCCTTCAATGACAGTGGATGAGGCTGGGCTGAGAATGAAAACTGAGGGCTGAGTATTGAATTGTGCTTGACACTTCACAGAAAGCACTTGTAGCTGAAGTAATAGTGTACCCAACGTATTTCCTTCCCACTTCATGGCTTCACTATTTATTGCTTGGCTTGTGTTTAAATTGTGTTCTTTTTTTCCCCAACTAATTTTAGTCTTTGACTTTGAATGACAGTTTATTTGTAAATTAAGAATAAGTGTGAGTAAGAAGGAATGGATAGCCCAGGTGATAGGTAACAGATACATAGTCTTTCATTTGTAGCTTGCCAGTTCAAATTTGGCTTGGGTCTGTATTGACAGAAATTCATTATCATCTGATGGTTGTTTGGGAGTCTGTGAAAGGAACTGATGGTATTCACATTCAAAAAAAACAACAACAAACCCCCAAACCTGTCACAATTACATTCTTTTTGGCAGCCTCTGTGAGCATGAGGATGAACTTCCCTCTGACATCTTTAAGCAGTCTTTCCAGATTAGGCTTCAGGCGAATTGGCAGGATGATGTGGAAATTTGCAGACAGTGTCCAAGTTTTATCTATCCTTTGTCTAATCAAAGGACCTTAAGCCTGTAAATGATGAGAAACAGAAGTGGCTTCTATGTGGCCTCTATCTTTTGCTCTTTCAGGTGCCCAATATGCAATTGCTGCCCTTTAATTACCAAGCATCCACAGCAGCTGAAAACAGATAATTTGGATGAGCTGCTCTAGCTTTAAAAATATTAATCTGAGAGGTTTGCCCTTGGGCAATTTTGGTCTGCCAGACAGGCAGAAATATAATGGAGTAATTTTTGTCCCTTATCCTTGTCTACAGTTTGGTGAAATTAACTGCTAAATGCCAAAAACCTGCCAAAATGTTGTAGCAGAGGTAGAGACCAAGTCTCTCAGCAAAGCATTTTCCAAGTGTGGTGATATTTAACTAGTTTGGGAAAGTGCAGTATGTCAATACGAACTTTTCCCACCCCCCTATTCTGCCTCTTTGAGGCAGTCATACCATTTCATTTTAGTAATACAGAAACCTTCAACCACTAAAGGATGTGCCAGCCAAAAACCATCACTGCCAACAATTATATGCTAGATGTGTGTGGGCAATAACATATGCACTTAAAAGGACTAAAAAAGGAGGTATGCATGGTTCTTAGCATTTTATCTTGTCTTGAGTTTCAGTGTCTCCCTAAAATTAGAATTAATTTCAAACAGCAAAAAAACTCTGGGAACAGAACATGGAGGAGCCCTGTGATGAGCCAGAGATTTTCAAACCACAGGTTTTTTACTGTTACAAGGCAACACATAAGCAGAACTGTCTTCATTACTCCTTTAAATAATTAATGCTTTCAGTATATTGCAGGCATTGATTGTCTGACCAGTTGTTAATGGACAAAGCTAGATTGCCTTATGGTATTTTTATTTTATTTGTACTTGAAATCTCTAATAACCTGAGCATATGTTGATACACACTTAGGTGCAAGAAGTAGGATTTTATTGGTGACTGGAGTGTGACATGACTCATCTCCAACATATAAAAAAATAGATAAGATGTATTATAAAAGCAGTTCTAGTGCAAAAAAAAAAAAAAAAAAAACGGAGAAAACGGAGAAACAGTGTGCAGGATACTTTTATGCTTGTATAGGAATGAAAGTAAGGGGATTCAAAAGATTGTCTTTGATCTACTGAGTCATTTTCTATTATATTTTCAAGATACATTTCACCTGTGGTTCAGTATTAACTGGATTCACTATTATCTGTTTGAAGTCAAATACAGGCCAATTTATATTTTGGCCATTCAAGAGCTAGTTTAAATATATTTCTATTCTTCAATAGCTCCTACCTCAGCTTGCTTAGGTTATTAGACTGTTGCCCTGTAAATTAGTACTGAGGCCAGGACAGGAGGAATGAAGTATCACAGGCCTAATTTGTATTTTATGCATAATCAAAATGTTTTTATTCTTACTATGTACACCTATACAGTTCTTAGTTTGGCTTTTGTGGATAAATGGCTGTTTCATTCTTTGGAACTATTATATACTATACCCATTGAAGGAGGTAGGTTATTGGTTTGGAATTACACAAAGAATGTCAATTTGTCTATGCATGCCTTGTCTTTCTGAACTGAGTACTGAAAAAGTCACTCTCCAGGCTGAACTTGCATATACGATGTATTCATTAAAAACAAAGGTTACTCTGTGGAGTACTGTGTACATTTTTTACCATCTATTTCCATAAAAGGTGACTAACCTTGGCATAGATGCAGAGAAGGTCAGGAAACAAAAGAACAATTGTACCAGAAGAGCTTTGTTTATACCAATAGAGTGAAGTGTGAGAAAGGGTAAAATTTACCCACAAATATATTGTAGGATTGATGTCCTAGAGGGAAAGTTGGCATTAAACTAAGAACAAATGGGTATAACAGTGCCAACGGATGAATTCAGCCTGGAAATTAGAAGAAGGTTTCTGAATACTGGAGGGGAGAGACTTTGAAACAGCCTTCCAATAGCAAGAGAAGTAATTCTACCTCATTTTTTGTTTGAGACAATTATGAAATGATGTGGATAATGTGGTACCTTTAATCATTGGAAACTTGACTTAATGAGTCAGGAAGACATTTCTAGTCAGAAGGCCTATAGACCTAGGATGGGAGAACAGTGACTGAATTCTGACTCCTATTTTCTGGCTGAACAGCTCAGTCAACAGGTTGTTATTTTTCTTGTATGGGTCTTTCACACCAGAATAAAAAGTGACAAGATCTTGAGCATTTTTCCAAAGATGCAAGATGGGTTCCTGAGAGCCTCAGTTGTTCTGTGGGCAGAGGCAGCATTTGCTATCTTGTTCTGGCTGTGACTGCGCTTGGGTTCCCCAGCTGCAGAGCTCACAGCTCCTTGGGAGCAGGTTTTCATCAGGAGCATCACAGGTCCTGAGATGTGAGCATCTGATGTGCTGAAGTAGCTACTGGCCAGTTATTTGTTTTTGAGACCTAGGTATAGACATGGCCATTCTCTCTGTCTTTCCTTCTCCCTCTGCTGTCATAAACAAACAAATAGTGTGTTATTTTTACACAACATCTATTTGCTTGGGTTTAGCTCTAGTTTTAATGCCAGAGTCATTTTTAGCTCATGCATAGCAAAGAATTCAAATTAATAATCAATTAATAATCAGCATTCAAATGCTATGTAATTATCTATCAGGTTTAAAGGTTTAACATGTGCTGTAGATGCTTTTACATTTTAAATGTGGTTTGTGTTTTCTTTTGGTGTCTCATATCTGTTTCCCTTATCTTTGTTTGGATACTGCTAGTATGTACAAAACTGAGATTTTTACATCTCATATTTACTTTTATTATACAGTTGTGCCATATGTTTGCAAAAGTCAAGTCTACCTTTGAAACTCAGAAATATGCAGAGATTAATAAACTTCATGTAAATTAAAACTGAATTATAATCAGATTGTGTCTATATATTACTGTTTGAATGAAACATTTTGCCAAACATTGTACCAATTTTGTCATTTATTGTGTTACTAGTAAAAGTGGAGCTATAAATACAATCCTTGAGCATTTGACTCTTAACTAGTGTACTAAGAAGTTTATTAGTATCATTCATGAGTAACATTGAGCATCAGTCATGTAAAGAGTTATTGATAAACATCTAAACATGTAAATAAAATGTGCCTGCTGTTCTACTCTGCTGGCATTGATTGGAGGTGCGGAATTTCCCCAAAAGTTTGAGTACTTGATTTTACACTGCTAGATCGGATGACTCAGTCACTTACAAGTGCACTAGTATTTGTGTTGAGCAAACAATAAATGTTTGAAAGAAGCCCTAGTAAAATGGCAGAGCTGTATCAATTTCATCATGGTATTCATTGGAAAACTGCTTAGATGTCTCTCTTTATACAGAAGTCATTTTTAACAATGGAGTCTAATCAGTATTTTAGAGTGATATTTTTATTACCTAGATCTTTATTATGAGGGTTGCGTATGATATTTAATCAGAAAATATATTTCCTGTTTGCTCCTGACTTTACCTGAAGGTGTAAGATAGTTGACATTTTGTACTTAGAAACAAGTGATCACACATTGCAGTTTGTACATGAATAATCCTAATGAAATCAATCCCAGACCACTTGAGTAGGTGCAAGAATATCCACCTATTCAAATGCGATTTAATGTAGGATACATTGAATATGTTTTTTCTTACAATTGAACAAGTTTTACCACTCTGATTGTATTTATGCAGCAATTATTTTAAAAATATGAGCAGAACTTGAAACCTTTAATGAATTTTTTTCTTGAGGGAAGGTTTAGTTTTTGGGCCCTCACTTACCGGTCAACATGAGCCCATACTGATGGTATGGAAACATCTCGGCTTTTTTCCCCTGAAACTTGCTATTCTATTGGCTGAGTGTTGCAAGGTTTACCTGTGTACCAAGCCCTGTGAGAGGTCAGGGGCAGGAATGTTAGTTTGAAGCTGAGACATGGGCTACTTAGTGGGTCTGTCCTCATGGGACCTCGTTGAGGTGGCACTTCCCTAGTTGGAATGGAGAACCCTGAGCCTCCCTCTGGCTCTGACTTTGTCTTTTCTGTCAAAGGTAAGCAGTTGTTTTGGCGCTAGTGCAGGTGACCAAAGAATCAACTTAGCTGGCTATGATTCATATATTTGACTCTATATTCTAGTTTGATAAAATCCTGCCATTCTTGTATTTGACTATAGTTAGCTGAAAGTATTGAATTTATTTTGTCTTGTTTTATACTGACCACAAGGTCATAGACAGCAAGATGTTAAATAAGTTGATTCTTCCCAATTGTGGCCAAATGTTTTACAATTGTGTAGTTAAACAAATCTGAGTAGAGAGAAAGGGAAGATCATTCTCACACTTTCATTCCATGGGGACCCTTTAGTCCTTTGTCCTGCTGATTTCTATTTTGAAAATAAATTGGAAAAAGTCTTTTAGAGGAATGACTTTAGAATATAAAGCCTTTGGGACTTTACAGTTTGAGAGAGAAGCATAGTTTTATTTGCCTTTAAATAATAAAGTTTGTTTTTTCTGTTTAAGTATTTATAACAAGTGAGACTGGGGTTTACAGTATGTAGTACAGAATTCCATTTTCCAGAATGTCCTATTACTTTTTAATTGCTTTATACTTTTTAAGAGATGATATAGAATGCTTAATCATTCAGATTAATGAAACAATATTTGTAGAACAGGCAACTGCTTTCTATGAAGGTTGGTTTGTATGTTATGTATCTAACAGCTGTGCATCTCATGGCTTACCCTTTATCCTGTAAATTTAAGAGGAAAACAAAAACTGTTAACTAAAGGAAGAAATACACTGTTGCTCCTCTGAACTTTCACAATTGAGTTTTCCTCCTATTCTGTTAGTTTTTGAACTCTTCAATATTAGATACATTTTTGGACTGTACTTTTGTCTTAATCTGGCAGTCTCAAAGCACTTTAACTGATAAAATTTTTGTGTTACCTTAAAAAGTAACTTTTGAAAAATGATATTTGGCGAATACTGTAATAATCCTATAAAATGATCTCTTGGTTACTACTCTGAAGTGCTGCTGGGATTTGGCTTTTGGTTCCTCTTCCTTTGGTTGAAAAGAGATGAAAAAAACCAATTTGAAATGTCAGAAATCAAAATAAGTTACTAGAACTAACATAGTTCAAAAGTACAATAATATATTTGTAGCCTCACAGAATATTGCAATTATTCACTTTTAAAGGAGGTTTTATACTGAAAGGCCCAAACCGCTTATTTGAATTAAGATTTTTCAGTGTCATTAATGAAGCTGCTTTGCTGATAAACAGATGCGTAAATCTGTCTTGTATGCCCAGTGGGCAATTGTTGATAAAAATAAGCCCCAAAATACTGGGAATAAAATAGATGAATCCTGGGTGTAAGTAATTTTCTCAAATAACAAGCATCTAGGCCCCGGGGCAGGGGGCGGAATCTGGTGAGTCTTGCTAGTCCCTTGTTTTGGCTTGGACTCTTTCCTGATCCCTCTATTGTTTCTCAATTAGTGAAGCTGGACTCAGTTACAGTTTCTCTATAAAGCCAGTGTCTGTGCAGCAAACACTAGGTCTGGATAATCAGAAAGTATTGCCTGTGACTCATCAGAACGTTAATACAGAGGTGACTATCGATGAGATGTGCTTTGTGTTCTTGGCCAGGAATTTCATTAGAGCATCATACACACATCTGTCCTCCTGACTGGGCCCCAGAAATGTTTCTGTTAGCAGCTTAAGCCGAGCTCTGATGTGCTGATGCTATGTGTATGGGGCTAAGTTTAAAAACTCTATCTGTAGAATCAACGATACAAAAGAAACAAAATCAATGTCAATGCGAGTGTTGATTTAACCCATTGAATCACCCGACCCCCCTCCTTGGACTCCAGAGCAAGTTCACAGTCGGCACCTTTCTGAGTTCTTACTGAACTCAGGTTTTGGTGGGAGCTGCTAACTCCCTGAGATGCTACATCTGCCCGCTCCCTGCCCTGCTGCTGTTCAGGGTCAGCCCGTGTACTGGCACTGCTGCCTGGGCCGCAGGCTGTATATCCCTGATTTAAAACCTGATGTAGTTTTCACTAATGTTTCTCAAACACAATATCTTGAAGGTTTCTAGACCTCAGTCCTGAGGTCGTGAATGAAATAGTTTTCTGAAAGTCTAGTCCTAATTTTGTCGTTGTTTGTCCTTTATCAAAAAAACCCCCACCTTGATTAGTATTCGATTCAAAAGGGACCCGGGACTTGAAAGTAATACGAACAGTGTGATTCAGACGGCACACTGCGAGTGCCGTGTGTGGAGGCTTTCACAGCGCCTGCCTGCAGTAGGGAGAAGAGCCTCACTGCAGAGAGAACAGATGCATTTCAGAGTTGCCCGCCAAAGGGAGTATATTATGCTCCCTTTTTAAACTTTCCCAAACACACACCATCTGTTTCACACTAGATACTTACAGGGTTTGATCAAATTAGAAGTCATGCTGAAAGGGAAAACTAAGGTTAGCATGGACAGCTTTCTTAAAGCTACACAAGTCATGGCTCTGTTGCATTAAATCTTGAGTAAACTGGATGAAAAACCTTGGTAAACTGGATGAAATATTGCAGCTTAGTGACATTGACAATTGCATGTGTTCACTTAGCTTCAATCAGAGTAATTTTTAAAAGCAAAATTGAGAAAATATCCTATAAAATGATAGCAGGAGCAAACAAGAATGGTGGACAATGAGTGGCTGATAAAAATGAGTTAAAAGTACCGAAACAGATGTTGACTGGTTCAGAATAGCTACCATTAGATATGCTTGACTGCAGAAACAACCTCTGAAAACACTGGAGTTCAAAAGTCTTCCTTCTGGCACAGAATGGTTGGACCTAATCCCAAAACCTGCGCTAAGAGAGTCACCTAGCAATCGTATGACAGTGATATGAATGAAAGGGACAAACAGAGGAACTCCAATATATTGCGATTGAACAAGAACACTTTCATGGTCAGAAAGGAAGGGAACGAGATGAGACGGAGGCTTCCAAATCTTTCATAGGCTTAGCAAGGCAGCAGTCTTGTGCCTGTTTCAGTTCCGAGGTATTTTGTTATTTCTTTGTTCAGCGTTATAAAATGTGGCTTGCCTAGCTAAGGCTGTGACTCTAGGAAGACTCATCACTTCTGACTGTAAAGCTTTGGCTCCTATGGGTGTGTCTCTTTTCAATAGCTGTGCTTGAGTTTAGGTGTAAGATCTCAGAGTTAAGTGGCTTGAGCCAAATCCAAAGCGCTTTCCCTGCCTCTCCTTAACCCCTGCTCTGTGCTCCCTGGCAGGGGCTGGGTGCTGACACGTAAGCTGTGTGGGTGAATGAAGTTTTGCCCCAGCTGCATTTTTGCACACAAGCTGCTGTGATGCCATTGAGAGTGGGTAATGCTGGGAGGCATTGCAAAGCTGGGAGGAACCCTGCTCAGCAGCCCTAAAACCTAGGCCTCAACTGTTTGTAGCGAAAAGGATGTGGTACAAGTTGTGTCCTTTCCCTGAGGCAAAACACTATGAAACCTGAGATATAACTGAAGAAAGAATTATCAAAAAAACTTTGTTTTTGCTGTGTTAAAATTGTTGTAGTTAAATCTGAAGGATAATCACAAAGAACATATGTCACAAATTATCTTGTTTTGAAGTGTTGTTTGGTTTATTTGAGACAATTCTAAAATAGAACTATAGACATATGAAACACTTCTAAAATAATGCCAGAACACCATGGAAAGGCTGTGTTGAAGACATTTTCAAGCCATCTAACAGCAGGAAGTAGAGGAATTTTTTCTGAGTATCCAACATCCAGTTATCTCAATGTTTATCTTGAGTCAAAAGAGTCTCTTCTTGTATGATGGTCCTGTACTTAACTGCCAGATGGGGGTATTTATTTAAACCAAACCTCCCAACTTTGTAGAGCTCATTCATAAATTCTTATTGCAGCTACTCATTTAATACTTATTTTAGTACAAAAAAGCCCTAGTGTAAGACATGCTTTTAAATCATAAACATTTATATTGACCCCTTGGGCATGAGTGGGACACAGCTGGTAGGGTAAATTTGGAATAGTATTTTGATTTGTTACTCTATTAGAATATTGCTTGCTTCTTTCTCTTCCCCAAACCCCCAAAAAAAACCCCCCGAATTAAACAGGCACAAGACATCCTGCAAGTTTTTTTTTTTAGTTACTTATGTAGAACTTTTAAGCATAAACCAGGCAGATACAAAGGAGATTGTTCTTCTGTTGACTACACTTTTGAAACTAGGAAGCATTGCAATTTCCCATGCAACATCTTGATTACATTCCTTCAGAAGATAACATTTTTCTAAAAATTAATTTGCTTTTTAAAGATCATTTCACAAGCCTACACTGACATTCCACATAAGCAGAATGTGATACTGCCAAACCAGATAGTCTATATCACGAAGTCTCTACAATATCTGTTCATAGGACTTTGAAAGCAGAGCTGCTGTGGTTATTCCTGGCCTATGGGCTAAGGGGATTTTGCCACGATATTCTTTGCTGATTAGAAATTAATTTCAGATCCTCACTCCCATGATAAATTTTGTACATTTTTGCATAGGTATGACCTAGAATATATAAATACTATAGTGACATGATGGAAAAAAGGATTGGCGGAAGATCTGCACACATCTGTCAAATTTTTATCTTTACCTTGAATTATTTTTGAATTAACCTTTCTTTTAATCTACAAGCTTCTTGCTTGAGGCAAAACAGTCTTTACTTCACAAAACCATCTGCCTGGTTTCAAGACTTCCATATCAATGGACAGACCTAGAATAAGGCACCATGTAACGATAGGCAATTTGACAGGAGCTTTGACAAATTGGAGATAAATTACATGAACATAAAGAACATTGAGTGCTGAGTGATATACTAATTATATTTTTGTGCTTTATAAGGGAGACAGTTAAGATGGAAGACAAATTTACCAGTCACACAAGTTGGGAGATGCATTGAGAACATTGCATACTTCGTCATACATTCTGGAAGTCTGAGGTTTAAAGTTTTAAGGGGGGGAGTGTGGGGTGGTGGAAAGGAAGGAGGAAAAAAAAAAGGTGTTTACAAGGCTAAAACTTTGTCTTGGACTTTTGTATACATGAGACAAAAGAAATGAATGGAGGGTAAAGTAGGTTCTCTACCAGGTAGCAGTAGCTGTATAACAAATCAGATCTAGTCCTGTTGATATTTTTAGCACTTTTCAAAATACCATTAAAACCAAAATCAGCTAGCTTGTGTAGCAGTAAAACCTGACCTTAAATCTGGTACAAAATATGTCAATTGTTCTTAACTTTGTGTGTGTTTTAAGAGTGAATGTGTGCTCTAGAATCTGTTTCTGAAAGGTAAGGAAGCAAATACGTTGTTTGTAACATTTATGGATTATTATCACCCCTTACTCTTTCTCCAGAATAAGTGCAGTGTTAGTGGCGGTCAAAGAGCGGGTCACTGAGCTGTTACGGTACCACTGGTGAATTCAGTAGGATGTTAGAAGTAGCTGGTACTAGACAAGAAAAATGTTAAAACAAAACTTGAAAACTGTTAAAGATTGCAATACATGTGGATATTATAGATATTCTCTGCTTACTTATCATCCATCCTTTGTAGCTGGGTGAGTCTTCTGTTGCATTTGTACAGCACCTTGCACAGTGAAGCCTTAGTCTGTAACAGGAGCTTCCAAGTACTCATAAACAACAGTAAGCATTTCTGTTCCTCACGGAGCAAATTTAACTAAGAATGCTTTCCTCAGAAATGCAATATTGAGTGAACAGACCATGAAAGCTGTCACTGGGCTTTTTTCTATAATCTATCAGGTTTTATGTGCTGTTCCTATAGTACTGGGTTTAGTTGTAACATCTCACAGGGGTACTTTTCAAAGATACACCCTGTTTTTATTTGCAATTAGAGCTGTTATCACTCTCCTTAAATAATGCATTTCATAATTTATAGTAGATAGGGAAAACTACACAAACATGAACTTAAATGTGTCTCTATAACACTCCTGCAAGGAAGTTTAAAATGATATTGTTATTATTTTCATTGCTAAATCAATGTAGCAAATACAGTAATCAAATTTTAGACAGGGGTTACCAAAAGAGTTTTCCCTGAAAATTGCTTGCAGAGTGTGATATTATGGGTTTGTTTATAACCTACAAAGCGGTTGGCAAAATACTAAAGATACACCTATTTTTATAGTGCCTTCCAAATAGAATATTTTTACCAGATCTGTAAATGTGGCAAGGCACTCCTATTAATTGAGGAGAGAAGGCAGTGATGGAGTAAAATGGTAGGAGTCTTCATTCTTTCATGTATACCACATTGACCGCAGCTATAGGTTCTTATATAAAGGTTGCTAGGGACAAGGAGTGTTCTTTCTGTGTTTGAGATTTGGATTTTGTCCACTGAGAAGTTAGGAACTCTGTTTAGAAATGGTGCAAGATCCTACAAGGGACAAAAGGAGACAAGCACGAGTTGGGATCCCATCTGTCTCCTGGGCAAAATGAGGTTCTTTAACAGAACGCTGTTAAAATGCCAAAGACTTTTGAGGGATTGAAAATCTGGATGTAAATAGTTTGAAGTGCTGCTTACCTGTCTTGATGGCAATTTCAGGTATAACCTTCTCTTAGAGGGGAGAGAATACAAACAGCAGCATTATTAAAATATGAATAAAATATCACAGGCGAGACACTTCGTCTGTTCACAAGTGTCTCATCTTTGCTAAAAAGAATTTACATTCTATTTAAATATGTGTTTTATAATATATTGAGTCAGGGTGTAATTTTCTAATGCTTACCTGAGCCTCATTTGCACATTCAATGTTTAATAATATTAAGCAGTTATATATATTTTTTTACTTGAAAAATATTCAATGCTTGGCATGGAACTTGCTTTCTAAGGATCTATGAAATATATTGAACTGATTGGGTTCCCTTAAGGCAACGTTTCAAATACTGTTTTGAAAAATATTCATAACAGCACACAGACCACACATTTTAGTTCACATAATCTATTAGTTTTCTTCCTTAGTAATTACCCCTCAGATCTTACAGCGTCATAGCAAATTCTGAAGGTGCTCTAAAAGAGGTCACTGTCAGTGCTTTCTATACACTTCGTTTGAGTTACTGAGCTACATTTACCTATTTTATGAACAAATTATATACTGCTCAGTGCATATTTATCTTGTATTTCTTGTACTTCCATAAACTCCCAGAATTCCAGTTCCTCAAGAAAATATATTCTGACTTGCTGAAACATATTCTCGCCTTTTCAACAACCAAAGCAGTTTAATTAGGCAAATGAATATAACTGCCTTCAAAAATAAAAAAAAGTTTTGAAACAGAATTTGGGCAAACTTCATACTGAAGTTGGTGAATTTGATTTTAGTAACTTTTAAGTAATAGGAATGGGGGAATGTGGGCAAGGAACTTAGGGGAAAAAAAGTGCTTAATTATTGTATGCAAACATAGCATTGCTGACAGACCTAGACTGCAGTATTTGGGTGTCGTAAACACCCGTCTGGTAGTTAAGCTGCTTTTAAGTTACTTCCCTTTCATTCTTTTAGAGTTAATATGATCATAGTGTTGTTATCTGATGTGCAGTAGCATTCCTATATAGATCTGCATTTTGCTGCTGTGGATTGAACTCGGGAATCAGTCCATTTCCATTGCTCTTCAACCTGTCACAGTGGTGTTGACTGCTGTGGTCTCTCCTTAGGTGAACCTGGCATCTGCTGGCCCCAGATGCTGATCTCTGGGTAGATTTTTTTCTTATGGTAACATATGGACTTCAGTATCCCTGACTGCTTTTTTCCTTCTTTTTGTGTCTGTGTCTACTTGTTCACAAGAAGCTCTTACAATATTAGTGTTATTAGTGACTTCTTGTCCTGTTAATTTCTCATTATATGTACTGGTCCATACTTTATAGTTCTTTTTATGAACGTACAGGGAGTTCTTTAGTAGTTGGAAATGTTCTAGCAAAAATTACGGGACCTTCTTAGCAAACCACACCTAGTACAGCATGTTACTCTTACAGCAATCTGGGTATTGAATATGGCATAATAGTGTTCTCTTTTTTTTGTCATGACACTGCATCGAGTTATGCTGAATGTTATCTAAATGTGAATGTAACCTAAAGAAAGTAGACACCAGTGGTGACTGAGAATAGCTAGGCGGTCATACAGGCTATGTATAATGAAAGGAATCGATATAAAAATTGCCCAACTGATCTGAGTATCAAACAATAGTCTAACTTACACGCTGCTGTGATAGTGGAGTCATAATAGAAGAATATGGGACATGTGTGAAAGGTATTTATACTGAAGGATGCTAGTAATTTTTCTGGAATAATTTGTTCTAATGAAAGTTTTGCTGCATTCAAAGTAATTCCTCTGTATCTACCATCATTACCACTATGGTGCTGTATTTTAACGACTCTGTTTTGTTACAGCTGTGAATCTTTCATAGTTTCCCTGTCCTTAGGATGTCAGACATAAAAGGGAGGCAGTGTCATGCTGTTCATGAATTCTAGGTGCCTTGATCCTTGATCACTTTGTTAAATCATTAGAGGGAGGTACCTCTGAGAATTATCAAAAGTCTCTGAAGAGTCACTTATGGAAATGAATGTACCTCTCGCATAACATATATCACTTCCAATCCTGTCTAGAGCCAGGCTTCTCTCTGAAATGTTTCCGAATGTTAATCAGTAATCAGGGCACAGATTGGCACACGCTGGTGGACTTTGAAGTTATTCCTATCATATGATTTGTCACATCCTTAGTAATACTTTGCATGATTTTCATACATATCCTATTAGGATTTCTTGCTTAAGGCCTTTAGATTTCAGCAAAATGTTTGACAGCACCCAACTGTTGGACATTCTTGAGGCTTTCACATTAGCGAAGTACAAGGTGCCACTTGACAGCTCCAGTTGACTAGAGGATTGAGAAGTGGGTTATACTACTCGTCTCTGTTGTAATGTCACTGCTGGGTAGCTTTTCCAAGTCTCGGTGCGTATCTGTATTTCCCAGATGAGATGCTGTTGGATTGTACCCCAGCTATTCTTTCCGTTTGCATGACAGGAGGCATCCTAATATCCCCTGCTGTGTAGAGGACAGTACAGCTGCCACCCTGGAGTGGGCAGCTAGTTTTATTATGACATGGTGAATTTTCTTCTCTGATAGGATGTAAATCACAAGAATGGTTTATTGTTAGAACTGGTTGATGTTTCTTGATGAAATGATTTTTCTTGCAAAAAAAAGGAGGAATTTTTTAAATGAACATTTTCATGTATATAAAAGGACCTGCCATCTTTTTCATCTTGGGCAGGTTCTGTGCACGTGTGCGGGTGTTTTGTTCATTTTTGCTGGTTTTATTTTACCTCTAATTTAGAAAAGAGTCTAAGTTACAAATTATTCTAGTGAGAAGTCCAGTGTTTCTGCAGATTTAGTTCCTGAATGGTATCTGGGGAGTGAGAGTCCTACAGTAACCAGAGAATCTGATAAGTGCTGACAGGGGAGAATCTTTCCTCTGCCCCCTGGGTACAGTGAATGAAGAGGGGAAGCATACTGAAAACTCATCTGAATGTAACTCTGTAATTAAGACTAGTTTTTTAATCATGCAATACAGGAAGCAGAGTGGGGTGGGATGAGCAACTATAAAATTGTTTCGGGTTCTTAAGATCATAAATAGAAATCCAGCTAAGAAAAGTGAAGTGGAAAAATAAAACAGCATGAGTTCAAATTTGGTGGGGTTTGATGGGTGTTTATCCTTCTGCAAAATTTATTGCAATATATGTTAGCAGTACAAAACAGGAGACTGGAATCCAGATTACAGTAAACTATTTAAGAAATATGTTCCAATTCAAATATAATTAAGTAAAAAACCCCTTTCCTTGTAGTCCTAATTTATATGTTGGAAAAATAAAGGTTCAGC
>KL256353.1:67851-82757 GCA_000699545.1 Podiceps cristatus
GCTTACTGCTTCATCATATTACCAGTCATACGCCTGCTGTCATGGCTTGTGAGGACTCTGCTGCATGGCCGGTGAAGGAAGGCTGTTGCAGGCCTTCAGTACCTGTGAAACAACTGATTTTGTGTACCATGTTACATGACTGTCTTCTAAGGAGCTTCCTGCAAGGGGGAAATAGGATAAGTTAATGTGAAAGCAAGGAAATATACCATACTCTTATTGTCAGTCCTGTGCAGGTCATGAGTCAGCCCTTCAAAAAAAAAAAAAAAAAAAAAAAAAAAAAAAAAAAAATCACAACATTGGCTGAAAAATCAAGGACTGAAATACTAATAATTCTGCAATGAACAAGGCTTGATGCTAGAGGGAAAGGGAGTATGGAGAGTTCCTAAAGGGAGATATGACTTCCAGAAAGACAGGTCCATCCACAGGGTGCTGTCACCACTGTGCCTTCCCACCAGCTCCCAGCCAGCGAAGTTCTTCCTTGATGTTGAGTCTCTTCTCAGAATCCTGTTAGCTCTTTCTTACTTCCTTACTCGCTAAAAAAGTGAGAGGAGTTGGTAACTTAAATTCAGCTAAAGTTACAGGGTTAGTACCTAACTCAGTGCCCCAGGCTGTGTTATCCTTTCATTGTAAGCTTGCATGGGAGAAGCCATACTGAGTCTGGGTACTGAATACCACCCCGAAACGACTGTGCAGCTGTTCTTTCTGCACTGCTGCTATGCAGTAGTCCAGTGTTTAGAGCACTTTCCCTGAGTGTGGGAGACCTGGCTTCAGTTCCCATTTTTATCCAAAAGGATCCAAGATCCTCTTTCCTGGATGAGGTCTCCAAGCTAGAGGCTATTTTGGAAGAGAAGAGGGAATAATCTCACCTATCAGAGCTTCTCGCATTTTTGCCACGAAGTGAGAGTGAATGTTTGCCTGACTGTAACCTTGTCCCTCTGTGTTGCTACAGAGCAGTAGAATGGCCTAGTTTCCAATGATTTTGTCGTTATTTAATGGCATTTCAGTGTAAAATGCAAAACGAAATGCCAAACGGTCTATGGGAGCATGTAGTGGGATACAGACCCCCATTGTAGGCAAGTATTGTCCCAAGGACTAGTGCTGAGAAACTTTCCCTTTTCTTTCTCCCCCTCTTGAAACCTAAGCAACAGAAAGAACTGACAGAGTCTCTTCTCCCTGTTACGTTACCCTATAGCAGAAGTGGCTAATGTACTTTACAAGGTGTGGGCTGAGGTCTTGTTGGACAGATTTGGAAGCAGATGAATAATGAATTTTGTGAGAAAGGGCTTGTTTGGGCATCACAGGGAAGGCGGCCAGCACAGGATGGGGTGGCTGTGCAACTTGGAGCTCAGAGACCAGCTCCTGGGCTCGGGCCTCTCCCCTTCCCCCCTCCCAGTGTTGGCACTCCATGTTTCACCTTGCATGCTGCCTACTGGGGATGCTGTTCTTGAGCACGTCGAGCCTCGGATAAGGTTGTCCTTCTAGGTTTTTCTGTGTATCTATAACACCTACTACTTTCTTGTTTTAGTCTCATATTTAAAACAGAAATTTTACTGCTGGAGACAAAGTCTTGTATAGCTCCATTCTGCGACCCAGATATTAATTTGAGCCTTTCCAGAGTAGAGTGTAAATTTGGAACACAAATGCATAAGCAATAATGCATTAGTAATTGCTTGATAACTTATTAGAGTCTGGCTTCTGTTGAGACACTGGGGAAAAGCTACAGCCAATTAGTTCTAAGAGGATAGTGGAGCAAAGTTAAACTTTAAATTATTGCAGGAAAGGTGAGCTGATAAACTTTAGACTAAACTAGTGTATTAGCACTATAATGGAACTATCAGCTTCGTATAAAACATTAGTATGACAAATTAGTGCTTTGATCGTGCTAGATATAACCATATTCATTTGTTTAATTAAACAATCTAGGCTTCCTTGGTGTGGGTCATTTTAAAAAATGTTAAAAATAAAATTAAACACATAATTAAGCTGACAAGAGATAAAGACCCTTGTGCAGCAAGTTGAAGGCAGTTAATTTATAAGGAGCCTGGTCCCTGAAGGCTGTGTAGTTTATTAAAGTTACTGAGGCAGAGATGTGATAAAATATTTTATGTAGTGCTTTAAAGGCTAAATTGCTCTGACACTTTTAAAGTCCATGGGATACAGTCAATTAGGATGTCTTGTTATCATGTTTTTTCCTCATGAAGCAATCTAAACAAAATCTGCGGTTACACTGGTAACTTCTTAAACTACCCACAGTAAGCTTTTCTCCAGTATTTCACTGTCACATGTGGAATGGCCCTCAATGGTTACTCTAGTTGTAATAAAGCTTGTCTGAAGCATAGTGTCTGTCCCAAATGACAAGGTAGAGATAATAGACTAACGAGGAGTTGGGAGTTAAGTTGGAAACTGGATTAAAACTTAAAAGCCACCTGGTCCTGCCGGTTTCCAGGTACAGTCCTCTTCAGGTATTCTAGCAACTACCAAAGCAAAAGCCTGTAAAGGTGCAGTATGAGCGGAAAATATCTGTCTTGCTTTAGCTGTGTGGAGCTGGAAGAATACTGGAAGTATTTTCCAATACTTTTGGTCTGGATTTGAAAATAAAGCAAGTTAAAATGTCTGTGAGAATATGTGCATTAGATAATTAGAGAAATGCTCACATCCATAATTTAAATTCTTTTTATCAGCTGATAGATCTGTTCACCAATTTACAATGTGCTGACTTGTAGGGTTAGAAATATATTCAAAAAGGTAGTTGCAGTACTGATACATTTGCTTTTTATATTTAGGAGTAGGCAAATGTCAGTTTTATCTCTGATATTTCTGAGAATTTAAGGGGTTATTTCTCCTGTCCTTTCTAATGGGTTATTTCCAATTTCTGTTGCTACTGCCTTTTAGCGGTTTTATGTCAAGTTTATCCTTGATCTTTATCAAGGTCACAGGGGCAGCTACTAAACTTCTACTGGACTTCAGAGAGTTTTATATATGACCCTCAGCTTCTAAAATCAACAGGAAGAAGAAAAACAAAGGATAACAGGCCACATCTGGGAGTTAGGTAAGGAAAGGCACAGCAAAATGAAGAGAAAGGGACTTAAAACCTATAAAATCATCTTGTTTTAAGTGGACAAAGATCTCCAAAGGATGTGTCACTTTGTAAGAGAAATTGACTGAAATCAATCCCTACGTTCCACAGTCCTAGTCCTCTCACCTCCTCAAAATGTTTTTTTTTATCTGACAAAGGTTCTCTGAATTCCAGGTCCAGTGTTTATCATGCAGTGTAGCGTGATGCAGGGGGTTGGATGGGGGCTGCACTGATAATTGACTGAAGCATGGGGCACGCTTCCTTTTTTAATTAAGTGCATAATGGCTGAAAAAAAAAAAATTAACACAAGTATACTTGTAAGCATCTTTCTAGAAAACTTCTGCTTAAATAGAGATTTTTCTGTGTTTTGCATTGTCTGTGTCTTCAAAGCATGACTTAAATTGAAGCTGTAAATTTCTGGGGGTTAAGTTACTTGTCTACAGCTGTGAGGTTTGCAACTGTCAAAGCCATGTTGAAGAACGGCAGCCAAATGTTCCATTATAAAATATCCTTATACAGAGAGAGAAGGGGCGACAGGGGTTGACTGCTCAGAGATGGGTTATTGTTTGTTCTGTAAGCAATGAACCAAAGCAGTGCGTAGCTTTATTTCTTTTTCTGAAACTTTTCGTGCTTTGTATTTTAAAACTAATAACAGATCAACTGTGCCTTAAATTCACTACTGCATAAAGGCTCAAGATTTGCTTCTTTCACATGTTTTACAGCAGTCTTTTATTCAACACTGAGAAGAGAAAGGGATACACAAATTTTGCGCTAATCTTTTAGGGGAAAGAAGGCGACATGTGGATGGATTGACAATATTAATGTAGAGCTCTTGCCAGGCCTTATAGCCTGTCTTATTCCAGATTTTGGAGATCTGCATTGCAGATCTGAGGGCCAGCCTCAGATCATAGAAAAATAACTAGCAGTAAGTGATTCCCAAATGAATTTTTGCTGTGTCTGCACATTATTCAGCTTTCTAAACTTCTATTACTTTTGACTGTAGGTCAGTTTTGATTTATCATTTCAACTATAGTTTCTATGTGAATATAACAAGAATAAAAAACCTTCATCTTTGTTATTTCAGCCCAATAAAGAAATCTCCTTTTGACTGAAAATTTCTCACTAGTTAATGATATTCAAGTACTCTGTGAGGTTGTATCCACTAACCCATAAACACAATATTTATGAAAAAGATTATTATACTGTACTTTAAAAAGATGTATGCAGGGCAAACAAATAGTTATAAGTAAATTTCCTTTTGTTTAGCAGAGGAATTTTGAAAGCATTGGAAGTTCATGCTTGAATGCTTCTGTGTTTTTTCATAAAATTACTATTGCAGATGAAACTAAATATTCAGTGTCTGAAAGTAAAGGGAGAAATTTGGTTCACTGCGGGATAATGAAAACTGAAAAACAATTATGCTGCTGCAATCAAGATCTCAGCTACAAATAACTAATTTCACGTCTCTTCCACTGCTCCAAAATATACTGCTTATTGTTCTTAAAATATTTATATGTCTTTGAATTATTTACTGAGCAAAGGACGCTTGCACTCCTTTAACATAGAAGGAGATGAAAGATTATTTCGTGTCAACATAACAGAAGACAATAATAAATCCGTAATGTAAATAATATGCCTCAGAAAAGACCTGGGTATTATTAGTATGTGACTAGATTGCAACTGGGCTCTAGTTATGGAAATACTTTTTCTAGCAGTGTGGAAACTCAAACTTGGTTTGAGTGAACTAAGTAATCGGAAAAATCCTCTTCTGCAGTTAGCTTCTTTTAGAAAGATATTTGAGATAGTTACCTTGTACTAGATTTAGATTTGATTGCTAAGAAGACTTGAGGATATTGAAACTAGCAAACAATGAATTAAATTAACTTTATTTTTTTTCCTCCATTTCTGAAGATGTGGATTTGCCATATTAATGTAGTAGTGTGAATTCTGACCTTTTCTGTTGTTCTGTTTGGGAATAGTAGCTGAACTTTCCTGTCCCTGTCTGCCATGGATTGTTCTTTCTCTCTAATTTTCTTCACTAAATTCCTTCACAAATTTTCAATGATATGATCTGCTTTATTTCAAGTATACTGAGGGGAAAAAAAAAAACAAAACCCAAACCCAAAAAAACCCAACAAAAACCCCCCACCAAAAAAAACCCAAACATCAACAATGAAAAGCATCCCTAGGGGAAAAAAAAATTAAAATAGAAGCAGGATATTTTCATGTAGAATTACTTGTACTGAAAATACTTTTGCCTTTTCCATGCTTTTCCCTGCCTTGTTTTCATGTAGCGTGCACACTTTTGTCCTTGCTCCTGCTTTGTCCTGGCCTGTGGTACTCCTTTTCAGAATGGGAATAGCTCAGCATGCAGGGAGTCCTAGGCCCATGTATTTGCAAAAATATTTGCTATTGGGGTGTTGCAATTGAAGATTTTATTTTCCTCTTTGTGTTTAAACTGTCATATGTCTGAATGTTATTAAATACAATTAGGAATCAAACTGGTGTTGCATATGCCTTGCAAATTCCCACAGAATTTTAGAGGGCGCTTAGAATTGGCTTTTTGAGAATGTCTGCAGCTTCAACCAAAGGCAAGAACCTGTAATTTGGGCCCAATTTTGCAAAACTCAAGTTTTAGAAAGGCAGTTGTAAATTCTCTTGTTTATTTTCAGTGGAAGTGTAGATGGCTGTGTAGTCTTCCATAAGTTCCTACCCGAAATGTTGCAGATATACAGAATTATTTTTGTGATGGAACAATGCTGAATGCTGTTAGAGTTGTGTTGAGTGTGTTGGGGGTATGGCTTGGCCTTATGAATTTGCCTTTCAGCACTTCCTTCCATAAAAATGTAACACAGTTAATCTATTATTTTGCATCTTCAGTCTCATGTATAAAAACTAGCTATATTTTTAATGGAACACCCAAATAAGATTCTGTACAGCTTTCTGAAACATGAACCATATCCAACATAGAAGTTGACACTGCGGAACAGAGCAGGAGCCGAGCCAGCCAGCAGTCTCTGAGGGCTGGCAGTGTAAAGTCGTTCATAGGTGCCCAAGGAATACATGTCCTACATGGCAGTTTCTTTCTAGCCCCGGAAATGCTGATTAACCATTAAAATTTTGAAATATGGGGCAAAACAAAAAGAAAGGAGAAATGGTCATAAGATGGGACAATGGTCACAAATATTTTCCTTCTTTTTCGTCCAGAAAGGCCCATGAATGGAGCCTCAGACTATATCCTGCTGTCACTGAAACCGATTGGTTTTTTTGCATTAACTTTAGTAAGAGCAAATGCAGGTCCCTGGAGATGAAGATTTCTGTCAATATAGTATAAAAACTGTTTCATTTCAGGTCATAATGAAGACAGAGATATGATTCTTATCTTCTAATCTGGTGTAGGATTTATACAATGGAAGGAGAAAGGCACATTAATCTGTGGGTTAAAATTATTATATTGTCTTTTTTAAAAAAAAATCACATGGGAATTGTCCTATTATAAAACTATTGAGATTTTCCTGTACTAAAAGAACAATCATATGATCTTTGCAATTACTGACTTGTCTAGTCAGAGTAGCTGAAGCATATTCTTTCTTTTCTATTTTAAGAACAACAGATACTTTAATGATGCTGCCAAAATTTTTTGGCTTTTTTGGGGAATCTGAAATTTGAAATGCAATAGACCTCTACTGCAACCCTTCATCATTCAAGTTGCCCTTTTAAATCAGTGGGAGTAAAGATCATCTGCATGAATTAGAGTAGCAAGATATGGCAGACCTATGAGAAAAGATCTTATATGAAGATCATAAGAAAGCTTAATAGTCTGTTTTTTCTGCTTGTGGTTCTCATCCATAAAAGTAGATACTTTTGAACATTTTAAAATACTGACAAAAAATAGATACTTCTCTCAAAACAGATGTTTTGAAATTCCAATATAGCTGAAGCTTTTGGGGCAACAAATATGCTAGATAGATTTAAATTAAAATATACTCTAGAAATATTTGAATTTGTGATGTTTTTCTGTGTTTTTTTTATTGTTCTATTATTATGAGAATGTAAACCATGTTTGCATTGTTGTTTTAATTTATTTTTTGGGAAGCCATCAAGCAGCTGGTTATTCAGGTGTAAAATTCTTCATATGGCAATGAAAGAATTCATTAGGGAATTCAGAGTGTATACGTATAGTAATCTTTACCCTCTGAAGAAATAGTTACCAATATGAAAATATAAGTTATTGGCGTGCTGAAATAAATCCAAAGTCTTTATTCTGTCCATTGACAACTTAATGGATTTGGGGCTTGATATCCTTTTAATTATGTGACTTATTAAATAATATAAATCTTTAACATCTGTGAAACTGAAGAAAAAATATCATGCAAAGATAGCAGGAATCTAACCAAACTTATTCTTTCCTCACTTTCACCGCTCAACTTATGCATGGTAGAGGTTATGCAAAAATTTAGTTCTGCAAAAGTTTTTCATATTTTCCTTGCCTATTTTTCCTTTCAAATAGCGAGAAAAATTTGGAAAAAGCCTCCAAAATCCCAAACCTCAAATATTTATGTTCAGTAAAAATCCTACATTATTTTCTTCTTCAGAGAACAGGAAGCTTGTCTCAAAGAGGAAATAGGTATTCTGCAGGAAAGCCTTAGGTACTCCCTGGAACTGCAGGCTAAAAGTAACACAATTCCTGTTAGTTGTATGTGTCCATTTAACAAATAACACCGGCACAATGGATCAGCCTGTTCAAACTTTTTCTTAAAATAATAATAATAATGATAAAGTAGTCAACTTTGTTCTTCAGCTGTCAGTTTCCAAGGCTCTTGACTTCATAGCAGCCAAACAGGCTTTACTGGTTGACTGAAATCTGGAAGCCCTAGGGAATGTCAGAGTCCTCCTGACCTGGGAGGGACCAGCAGTATAAGCAAGCAGAAAAAAAGACTAGTCTTTGGAGCTGGTAGGCAGACAAGAGTCTACTAGAATTCTGCCTGGATTTTGCTGAATGTTTAGAAATGGAACTATTTCTGCAAAGTGTCTTTATTCCAATATTCAATCAAATACATGTATGAGATTTTTCTGAGAAGCTTTACTTAGATGTCTTCAGAAGCATGAGCTGTGGGGATGTGTTACAGTGGAGCCTCCATAAGGATATTACTTTTATGAAGTAAGCTGTAATAAATCCCTGCTGGGACCTCTGTCGACAGATGGGGCAAATACCTTAACACGCACAGGAGATATTTCTGTCATCCAATGTTCATGGGACAAACTGAGCCCATTTTTAAAAATGTGTCTAGAGGATGGTGATAGTATACGCAGGTAGATAATCCACCTTGTTTTCCTTGACAAATAAAAAACAGATTCAGTGAGTGACTGCAGAATAAAATAGCAGATGAAATTCAATATAGGTTAATGTCAGATGATGCCCATGAGAGAGAAGAGAGACAATCCTAATTTTGTGTACCTATGATGATGTCTTCTGATCTTATCCTGAATGTTCTGGAGTAAGGTATTCCAGTTACAATTGGTAAGTCTCCGAGGGTGTCAGTTCAGTGCTCAATAATGGCTAGAAAGTAAATCAAATGTTAGAGAATATTAGAAAAGGAAAAATAACAAAACTGAGAATGTCATTACACTGTTATGTGAAAATCCATGATCTGCCTGCACCTAGACAATGAGAAGTTCTTGCTGCCCCGCAGAACCCCCCCTCATCTCTAGAAGTCTGTAACAGAACTGAAAAGGGCTCTATGAAAGGTCTAAAAAGATAAGAAAAGCGTGGAAGAGTTTCTGTATTAGGAATGATTAAATAAATTAGGATCTTTCAGTCTGGAAAAGAAAGAACTGATGGAGGTTATGATAGTAGTCTATAAAATCTTATGGAGTGCAGATAAGGCTCAGTTGTTCACATTCTCTTCACAGCATCTTGTCCAAGAGCCAGGGGAAATCAAACGAATGTAGTAGGAGCCAGATTCAAAAGAAATAAAAAGATGTGGATTTCATATAATGAGTAGTTGACCTTGCCAAAAGAATGATGGATGTTAAAATTTTGTATTGGTCTAAGGGGAGACTGGGCAAGTTCATGGAGGAGAAATTCACTGAAGGTTAGCTAAACACATAAATATCATATCTGGTTCAGGAAGTCCCCAAGTTGAAAATAAGTGCAACCTGGGTGAATATTACAGGCAATAGCATTTATACTTGTCCTGTTTTTATACTCTTCCCTACCTATCCACCTATGGCCACAGCCAGAGACAGAAGAGTGCACTAGAAGGGTCTTTGGTGTCACTCAGTATGGCTGCTTTATGTTCTTAACTGCTGCCCAAATTCAGCTGAATTTGAGGAATTGTGTACTCTGTATCCTAAAAAAAAAAAAAAAAGTATTAAGCACTTCAGACTTGGAATTTGAAGTCTAAGAAGAAAATACAATTTCTGACCTTGATGTGAACTTTTAAAATGTGGATGGGAATGGCAATTCCCCAGTGGTAAAGATAGCATTATAATCAAATAAAAATTGTGCCTGAAGGTGCAAAATATGGAAATATAACCGCAAAACAATTCAACACTGCTTTCCTTTGCCAGTTCTATGTTTGTTTGCAATGAGTTTTCAAGAACTCTATATACAATGAAGTAAAAGGATGTTTTTATGTGATGCAACTTTTTCATTCAAAATTGTCATGTAAAGAAGTCATAGAAATGCAATGTAGATTATGAGCATAAAGTCTGCAATTTATGCCAATGATGTGTCAAGTCAAGTGTATGTCAAAAGGCACATGTAGGCAGAAACATGTTTTGCCATATCTGGTGGGCCAGTTGTTATAGGATAATTTTATTGAAAATTTTAAATGGGCTACTGCTTCCATTAACTTTATTGCATCCTTATGGGCATGTTTATTTTTATTTTTCTATGAAAACGCTTTAGGAAAAATATACTCAAAACCACAAAAGTAAACCTGGATCTTGACATTTATTCTTACGATTTGACTCAGGCAAAAAGTGGAGTCCTGGAGAGGGGTAATAATCTTTGATATGTTTTATGAATTGGTTATGCTTGGTTTATAATTGCATTATATAAAGTTCAGAAATGATCCTTAACTATTTGAGAACTGAAAATTATTCACAATGAAGAATATCTGAATGTTAAGCAATATATGTAATTGTAAACAGGAAAATGAAAATTCCAAATAAATCTGAGGGACAACAAAAGCTTTTCTAAAGCTGCTTTACTAAAAGAAAGGATGGGGAAAGCAAAACATTGCAGATGATGAGAACCAAAGATCAGTGTGTTAGTGGTATACTGGATGTAGCCCGTGCGTGAATGTGGAGCTGGCCAGGCAGCCGTGAAACCCCTGCTGAGCATTTCCAGGAGTTTGCCCAGCTGGAGGTTCCCAGTGTGACTCTCAGCAGTGGTTGCAAGTGAGCTGTAAGGAGCTGGCCATGACCCCTCTCTACCCACCCCACTCTTCTGGCCACTAAATTCTCTTAAGCACAGATTTAGAAACAAGTGCAGGGAGTGTGTTGGTTTTTCCCTGAAAGCAGGTGCAGCGTATTCTGCAAGAATGATATGGACTATGAAGAGGAGAAAGGGAACGTGTGTGTGTGATTGTGAATGGAATGGGCTATAGAATGGTCTGGGTTGAAAGGGACCCCAAGGATCATAGAGTTCCATCCCCCCTGCCACAGGCAGGGACACCAACCTCCAGGCCTGGATCTACACAAGGTTGCCCAGGGCCCCGTCCAACCTGGCCTTGAACACCTCCAGGCATGGGGCATCCACCACCTCATGAAACAACCACTCTTAACAGAATAACTTTCCTTTCTTAAGGCACCAGGCCTCCAATTCACGAAGCAACCGCTGCCACTTTGCAGTATGTCCTGGGCAGACGCTGCACAGCCTGTCTGCTCATGCCTGACAAGTCAGGTGAGCCCAGGCGCTTGGTTAAGACAGACCCGTGTGGGAGCCATCGTACTAGATCTGGGAGTATTTTGTGAAGGAAAAGGTGGCAGAGTCTACAGTTAATGTTGCAGATTTTTGTAGAAACTGCGATGCCAGGAAATAAAACTATAAATAATTCCCATGTCTTTAATTCATAGCTTGCTACTTAATTCCCTATTATCCTATGAGGCTGGATCATCATAAGGTAAAGAATCACTATATAATCCTATTATAGCCACAGTTGCTTTCAACATTCCCTGTTTTAGACAATTGTGTAATTACTTTCCATTCATTTTCACCACTTATTATGGAAACCTTTTCTTTCAACATCCTTTTGAAGCATTCCATCCCTTAGGTATGATGGGATATCTTGTGCTAAGAATCATTTTCCCCGTAAAGCTTTTGAAGCATTATAGAATCTCATTTTTTCTAATCAGCAGTCTAGTTTCTTGTGGGCTAAAATTAGGCTTCCTGTCTCTGGCATGCGAGGCGTCAGCGTGTGTGACCTTCAAGCTGCCATCCGGCCTTGAAGTGCAATTTTTGCATCGGGAAATCTAGAGGCAGCAGCTTTACCCTTTTTTGCAGTAGCAGCAAGATCATCAGAAACAGTCAACTGAGCAGCGACTGCAGGCGTATCACTCACGGGAAGCCATGTTACTGTGGTGCACAGAAAGCTCTCCAGCGCTGAAGCGCCGACGTAAACCAGGGCTGATCCTCCACTGCTCTGTGCATTTTTGCAAGGTGACCAGCCCAGAGGGTTTGCATTAATATTAATGGCTAAACTATAGAATGATGAAGAATCAATACTTTTAATCTGCATAGGGATAATATGCATTCCTTATGCATTGTAAAGCTGCTGCAGTACAGTATCTGAATTTTACTTATATGCTAAACTCATCTACAAGCTCTCTCCTTTTGAATTATGCATATATTACACAGCCTGTTGCCTACAACAGATTTATGACAATCTCATTGCACCTATGCAAATCTTTTTTGGTTTTAAGAATCAAGCATTTAATGTCTTTTTACTACTGAGGGAGAAAAATCGTTGTGCAGCAGTGGATGCAGAAAGGTTTTATTACTCATGCGATATGCTGCTCTCTTACGAACTTTTGCATTAGTTCCACATTGTATCTGGTCAGTTAAATGGACATTTTTGTGATGCTCTCAGCTCTTTGTTCACTGCAGCTACAGAATAGTATTCTTTGTCTTCTTTTTTTTTTTTTTTTTTTTTTAATGTACCAAGCACAGCAGCTGATAATAACAGAACTGAAGTTACAGCTTGGTAATCAGCATTTTAGGTGATTTTAATTATGATGGATGAAGAAGAAAAATGGCAAAAACATGCTTTCAGTAGTACTGAGCAAATATGACATGGAACTGATACACAGAGCTTATATTACAGATCTGTCAAATTACCCAAGGATAATTTGGGTAGCTGGCAGATTCCCAGCTCATCAGTTCAGTAGCACAGGCAACACAGGCCGGCTGGTTTTGCTTGGGCTTGACGTATAGATGTCTGACCATCACCAGAGCAGCCTAATTGATAACGGACATCTGATTTGAAAATAGGTGTGTTCCCCTTTAAATGGTAGCTGTCACATCACATCATGTCGCATCACATGTGTCACATCATGTTCCATTAAATCACATTATATGCTGGCATGATGCAAGATAGCATGATGAGGGGCTAATGTAACGTGACAGCTAATACCTGCTAACAATTTGAGTGGTGGGTATCGGATCTGAACCCGTGCCAGACTTTGGCGGAGTGTTCGTGAGGCAGAGCAAGGCCTTTACCCAAAGATCGAGCTTTGCTGCAAAGGGCGTCTTTCACAGCTGCCCAGCTCTGTGTTTATAACTGGTAGCAGTATATTTTGTTTTTTAGGAAGTGACTTATGGCACCTTAAGGGACATGCTAAGGGACAGATTAAGGTCTGTCAGAAAACATGCAGAAGTTTGACATATATGGCTTTCACTTCTCAGCTCCTGGCTCATTTTAGGTGTCAAAGTACTCTGGTGATTGGCCTAATATGAAAACTTAATTTATGAGTCAGAGGAAGCCTTGCTTAATGCAAGAAAGTTCAGCTGAGTGATCTACTAGAAAATATTCAGTAATCTGCAAAATATGCTATCCTGGTTTAATGATTGGGTTAAGTTTTCACACAGTGTTTGTACAGCACCCTCTGGGATCTCCACAGGTTAAATTACAGTATATGCAAGAGTGAGTTATGACTTGAGTAAAGGCAACAGGGAAAGCGCAGTACGTGCAGCTTCCATTTTTCTTTGCTTGCACTACATTTGCAGCAATGTCCGTAACATAGACCTTGGGGAATCGGAGTCGCTGCTAAATCACAAGGGAAATTTCTCATGTAGCTCTTCCCAAATATTGATTGTTAGGCAATCTTTGAAACCTGCTATGTAAAGAATTTTTTTTTTTTACTTGTAGACTACAGGGATGCAAAGGTTTCCAAGTTAAACATAATGTAAGATAAAAAGTCTCCTAATTGGTGAGGTTCTGCCTTGGGATTGTTGTTGCTTTCTCCACTAATTCTCATTAAAACCATGAATAATTTCTGTGTCCTGTGTTATCTATTTAAAGAACTGATTTGGCTATGATTATTTTTTATTTATTTATTTATTTTTTGTCTTTACTCCATTCTTTTGAGACCTTAATTTAATGGGAAAAAGACCAGTCATTTTCTGGAATTGCCATGGCATGATCATTTAGAGTATAATTTAAAACCCCAGAAAAGTCTGCATCAATCATGCATGTACAGTAATTGCTGTGATAACTGTTTCTGGGTGCTTAATTATTACAAAACATTAGGACTGTATGTCCTTTTGTATTCTTTAGCCTTTTAGCTTGCACTGTATCTATGTCATATCCTCCACTTCGCAGAGTGTATCAGTCTCCCAACAGGTAAGTTCTTTTGAATGCTCTTAAACTTCTGGTTTCCTTGGGTACTTTAGGAACAGTTAGAGTGGTCATTATGTTGAGAATAACCATTTTTCAACTAATTAAATTGATTCTGATAACTCTCAAAATGTCAAGACTTCGGCTCTCTGGTATCACTTGTGGGAGATGCTAAACTGACAGTGATCATTAATTATAGATTTTCACCCCTTGCTGGGGTTTACTGTAATGGGGTCTGTTTAGGATTATCTTTTGAGAGATACTTGGAGTCTGCAGCTTGTGCGGAGTGCAGCAGGCTCTGCTTGGTGCTGACAACGTACGCTTCAGTCTTGAGTAAGCCCCGTGCTAAGTCTGTGAGACATTATTTGTGTAGTCCTTTTCCTTGTTGGCTGTAAGGTCACATGCTACTGTTGCACAGCCCAGGAGCTGCACTGATTTTGGAGTTCCTGTGAACTCTAGCCTCTTTTAAATTCAATGCAACTTGATGAGCGAGCGGGAGGAGGGGTATTCCAGCAGCTGCCTTTGGGCAGCAGGATGAGAACAGCATCGATATTTCAGGATATCGGTGTGCTAGTAACTAAGGCTTTCTTCCTGTACCATAGTAATGATGGAAATCAACTGAGGTGCTTCCTTGCTGCCATATTCAGGTGGAGTAAATTCAGCTTAAGACTGTGGTGTATGTGTTTCCATTTGACTTACCCGCCCTGAAAGCCTGGAGCCTGTGAAGTCTGGATACTTTTCCTGTGGTTCATTACTTCAAAGGTTTTTCTTCTATTGAGAGTTGCTGGTATAATTTGTTCATTTAATCCAGTTATTTATTTATTTTCACTTTTAATTTGTTATGTTCCTAGAGACTATGGTTTGTGGATGCATTGAATAACTGAAAACATTATCACAGCTGTCGTGTTACAGCATAAATAAAAAATGAGAGAACAGTGCCTTTTTACTTTAAATATATAATAATTTAAAAATAATATATTGGTTTT
>JMFS01007810.1:0-19850 GCA_000699545.1 Podiceps cristatus
GGGAAAACAAGCTGGTGCAAAGTGGTGTCATATGGTAAAAGGATATTGTTTTAGTGACAGTGAAATTTTAGTAGTTTGCACTGATGCAAAGCTGGGCATTTAGAAAGATTTGGACTGACACCAAAAAGAATGAATTGTTACACTTTTAAAATAAATTCAGTGTCAGATACAAAAAAGGTTTTGCTAGAAGAAGCTTTCTGTATGTTAGTAAATTTTGATGTGATCTAGCATATAAATACAGCCAAGTTTATTTTGAACTTGGTCTTCCACTCACAACAAACAAAGCCACATTTAATGTTATGTTAGGAAAAATGCTTTCACACATGTGGAAACTGCAGGGCAATGTCATGCATCCTGAAAGCATGTGCCTACCATCATGACCAAAGAAGTGGTGACGACAACATGAGAGAAGTACTGAAAGTGGGTCATTGTGTGAAAATTACTGACAATGTGCGTATGGTTAATCTTAATTGCCCCTTACACCAAAAATGAGCAAATAGCAATGAAGAGAGAGTTGCACTTCAACCCCTTTTGTATGAATTCTCTCTAACGGGTTCTATTTTTTCAGTATTTTATGATTATTTTGCACATTGTGTTTAAAAGCAAACACTTCCTCAATACCATGAGCTGATATCAGATGCTCCCATGGAAAAGATAGAAGAAAGAAATTCCTAAAAACATTTGCCTGTAGCTTTTCTATATGGAGTGATGTCTCAAGTTTTCTAGGTCTGATATTTTGGGATCTCCCAGAACTAGAAGTGTCAGTTCTGCTCTACTTTTGGGAATGTCTTCATTTTATGGGGGCAAATCTCCTGTTTTCTGTATCAGTGCTTGAAAAACGTTGGACTTCAGCCTTACTATTTGGGTGACCGGTGTTTTGCAGGGGAGTTATTTTTAAGGGTGATTTTGTTCTTTTCAAAGTTTGTATTAGCTAAATTATTAATAGATTTATTTACATGGACAGGACAAGGAAAAGTTAATTCTGGTTTGCAAGCGTGCCACATTTTTAAACTGTCCTTGCAAGCATTTCATTTCAGTGTGATCAATATGTTTCTAAGTGGAACATCTTGGGCTTTGAATACTTTATGTGACTCAAAGGACTGCAAATGGTTAATGTATTGGTATGACATATAATTAGGTATCTTGCCTTCATTCACAAGTAGATAAAATGAGGTTGAGAGAGATAGAGCAGCCTGTACTGAGGCCTCACAAAACCTATTTTTAACGTGTTTTAGAATTTGTAGCAAAACGAACAACAATAACAAAATTAAATTTTCTTGAACATAAAGCAGAAAATAACTGATTGCAGTACCATTGCCAGTTTCTTCATCTTCTCATTTAGTTTAGCTTGAGAGTTAAAACAAGTTCGTGTCACATATGAACTTGTCACATTTCCAGCACATGTCTATCTCACTATTCATTCAATAAGTTATCTTTTTCCAATGTGCAGGAGAACCATTTGTCTTCACTGATGGATTAAAATATGATGAAGAAAAAATTCCAGAAGGATAAGGATATAGATAAACCTCATTGTCAGTGGAGAGCCCACTCTACATGTTGAATTCGGATCATATGTAACTGAATCTTAGCTACTCAACTGTGGCTGACTTACAGTTATTGGAGAGAATCTTACAGTTACTGAAGCTTAGAGTTGCTGGGGAGAAGCTACTGGAGACAAATTACTGGAGGATCCTTCCCTTCTACTCGGCATTGGTCAGGCCACACCTGGAGTCCTGTGGCCAGTTCTGGGCTCCTCACTATAAGAGTGATGTGGGCATATTGGAGAGAGTTTAGCAAAAGGCCAAGAAGATGATGACAGAACTGGGGAATCTCTCCTATGAGGAAAGTCTGAGAGAGCTGGGACTGTTCAGTCTGAAGAAGAGAAGGCTCAGGGGGGATATCATCAATATATATAAATACCTGAAGGGAGAGTCCAAAGAAAATGGAGTCAGGCTCTTCTCAGTGGTGCCCAGTGCCAGGACCAGAGGCAATGGGCACAAACTGAAACACAAGAGGTTCCCTCTGAACATCAGGAAACACTTTTTCACTGTGAAGGTGACTGAGCACTAGAAAAGGTTGCCCAGGAAGGCTGTGGAGTCTCCATCCTTGAAGACATTCAAAAGCCATCTGGACATGGTCCTGGGCTCCAGTGGCCCCTTCTAACCTCAACCATTTTGTGATTCTGTGAAGCAGAAAATTTCAGGATGTAAATTGTCTCATCCCAAAGCAAATACCCAAAATAGTCTAAATGAAGTACTTATTCTTTTCCATTTATCATCATGGGAGCTTAGGTTAATCAGCTGTACAATATCTACATTGTAGAAATCTAAAATTTGGTGAGATGTGGTCAACACTATTCAAGTCTTATGTTTAACAGTTGATGTTTTTTCTTTATTCTTTTATGTATAATCTAAACACACTGATACTGCCTCATGGCTGAAAAATTGTAGGATGCTTGCTGCTCCTCTGCTTCCTGCCAGTAGTGAAACAGTGCATATCACATGCAGAGCTTTATATAGCAGATGTGATAAATGAGTAAATACAAATGAATGAAAGCCCAAGTGGAACTCACCTGCTCTAACTTCATTTGTTCAGACCTGACCTAGTAACAGTGGGCTTCCTTCAGAGGAAATGCCAGCAGCTCACAAGTGCAGTCATTTCACCCTAAAATAGATGAGAGAATCATAGAATTACAGAATTGTTTAGGTTAGAAAAGACCTTTAAGATCATCAAGTCCAACTGTTGACCTAGCACTGCCAAGTCCACCACTAAACCATGTCCCTAAGCACCACATCTACATGTCTTTAGATGACCAAAATAGTTCAGTCTAATCCCTTTCAGAAGGCGCTTAATTCTCTCCTTTACTACAAAGAAAAGACAAGGTGACCAGCCCAGACTCAGACATCTGAAGCAGGGTGATATGTAAGAAATGTGATTTTAATCTTGCATTTAACCATGCGTTGCCTCACCAGAGTAATCCTGAGCCAGTAAATCCTTGAACCCAGCAAAGATGCCATTTGCTGCCCACCACTATGGCTCTGCTTTGTATTCAGCTCCACTGAAATATTTTCTTATTTCTCAAAAGCAACAGAAATAAAAAGAGCCCTGAATGAGTAGCTGATTGAGTTGCCAAAGACATCTAGCACAGAAAGAACTTGCCTTTGCATTGTTTCAGCTGTAATGATAAGTTTACATTAATTCTATACACACCATCCTTACAAATAAATGTTCTAGATAAATGTTCTAATTTTTAAATGCAACCTGTGTTGCCTATATAATTCTAAGTACTGACAAATCAGAAGAGACATATTCCTGAAGTATCAGTTGTTTTGTAATCTTTATTATATTTCTAGACAGCCCGCTGAAATAGAAATAATATTAAGAAATAAGTAGCCTTTCCTTCTAACAGTGAACAATGTATTTTCTACAAACGGAAATAAAAGTTTGATGTTACCAGATATATAAGCAAATACACCACATGGAATTTTTCTCCCTTTCTAGAAAAATATTACTGAAGATGTGAAGCAGAATGATTTAAAATAAAATCTCCAATTTTGACTAAAGGAGGCTATACATATGTTGACTTCGGAATGCAATTACTATGGAAACAACAAACAAAGAGGATATCTCAGAGTGTGCCAAGCTGAAATTCATGCCTGGACTGATTTCAAGTCTTTTCCTTGCTGAGAATTACAGCTGAAGGTTTTCGGGCTGAATTCTATGGGAAAAGTCTTCCCGCATATTACTTTCATTTCACAACTTCTCCCTCCTCCTTTTTGATAACAAGGCATGAATCACACAAATTTTTTTCTTAAAGGTTAATAATTTTGAATGACTGAAATTTGGGGGTATCTACTTGTTAAAGCCTTTTTCACTTTCAAAAATTATCAAGTAAAAATAGCACTGCAGAAGTATGCATCTGTGTGTGTCACTCCAGGTTTTTATAATCCAGGGAGAGAAATGGACAATTTTAGTTTCAATCCATACGGCCTTTTCAAACATATACCTCATAATGATCTGAAATGCATGCTATAAACACCTATTTCTTATTATTTACTGGAAAGAGAGTTGGCAGCATACATTACATTTGTATGTATAAATATATTGCTAAACATAACCATTTTATTACTTACTAGATCACATATAGTAGGTACACATACAGGATAATCTGTACTTCCCAGATTATTTCCCAATTGAGAAATGGCTCACTTTAGAAAGGATTGTGAAAGACGAAGAAAAGATCCTGAGAAACTTTGAAACTAATTAAGATTTTGATAAATCATGAAACTATAAACTTTTACAGGGTTTGTTTCTTCTATGATCAACTTTATGATGTGTTACAAGCCTTTTATTAACCAAAATATTTTTCCAGTTACTGGAAACACATGTTTAAAAATGTATTTTTGGTAGAAATATGTCACAGAAATTTCAAATTTTAATACAGTAAAAATTGTATTGTGAAAGATGGGATGGGGAGAAAGTATTAAAGCTTGCAAGATATAGAATATGCCATGCTGGTTGTCATAAAAATTGTGTAAGTGTAAACAAGTAATTTTCATTGAAATATTTGGGGAAAAAAAAAAAAAAAAAAAAAAAAAAAAGGTGCCTAGTCATAATTTTAAAAAATTACATATTTGCAAAGAACCAAGGATTAATCAGGATTTTTGAGAAAGATTCTGAAGCTGCTATATACTTCTTGGGAATGTAGGAGATGGAATAATAACCATATTGCCAGCTTTTAAAACTTAAAACCATTAAATTTTCAGAGTTTGCTTAGTATTACTGCACATATTGTATGCAATAGATGAGGGGGTTTTGAGTACAATTGAAGTAGGGGAAGGAGAAACAGTCTTGTCTGAAAATACAGAAACATAGAGAAGACTGAGGATACTCAGTCTTGATCCTACTTTAGTAGATATTAAGTTTTGGGTTTGAGTAATAATAATTATAGGTTTCTTCAGTATAGCTTTCTCCTTCCACTTGTCCTAAAGTGGAAAAAAATCACTGTAGATCAAAAGAAAAAAGGAAAAAAAATCACTTTCTCACCAAAGTTATCCAAACCCTTCATTACATTTTGGGTTTACCATGATTTATCTGAAAGTTTTAATCTGTTTGTTTTATTTTAGTTTATTGAAATTTAGCCTGAAACGCCATTTTAAAATGAAAAGTCCATGTATTTTATCAAAATTACTCAGAGTAAATCTTCATCTGTCTTAATTTCCTCTTATGCTTTTAGGTGAATTCAAGCTGAATTAGCTTCTGGTTTGGAGCGATCAAACCTATATTATTAATGAAAAACTGGCTTGCTTTCTTGTAAATTTGTGTTCAAAGATCTGAAGACACACAATCTGGCTTCAGAACAAACATGTACACATAGAGGAAAATTCATATGTGCACTTTATTTTGTAAATTGCTAAATTTCAAATTAAAACAGCTTTATTTTGACATTTTTCTTGCAATGTTTGTTTTAAAATACAAAGGCTTTATGTGGCCTCATGAAAAGACAAAAGGTGAAGCTAATTCAAAATCAAATTGTATCTGACAGATACAATTTATTTGGGGAGTTAAGAAGTTTAAATGGACCTCTGTGGAGGTGTCACAGGTGAGACACAGACTTAGTTCAGGTCTCTGAGAATAGATGTTTGAGACATTTCAGAGGGAGAGGGCTAGAAGGTTCACCATGAGACAGACTGGCACCTTCTGCACAAGGCAGCTGGAAAGTTGGTGAAATATCCATAGGCATCTCAAATGGCTCTAGACATCAATTATCTGAGCAACTGAATAGGGCTGTAGGAATCTACCTGTAGGATGGATCTCTCCAGGTGCCACCAGACATGTCAACTACGAGGGGGATTCAGCCACTGAAGTGTAGGCACCTAGTGACTTGAGTCTTCAGGATGGCCCAATAAGTGTCCCACCTCAAAACCTAAAAAGGTTCAAGTCTCCCTCACATCCCACATTGTTTTGCAGGCCCAGTGCAGTCTCAAATGTCCCATTGCATCCCAGATGTCAGCAGGTATCTATATTTAGACAAGTACCTCCGGCCCTACATCTCCACAGCAGAAATGAAAGATGTTTAGACACCCAGGTCCTGTGTCAGTACCTCTGTAGTGGTACCTAAGAGGGAGTTCTGATCTGAAACAGAATCCTACTGAATAAACTCATGGTAATTTTTACCTAATTAGTCACAAAACCAAATTGTGTTTATAAATATTGAAAAATAAACTCAGTATTCGAAACCCATTTGGAAGTTTACTGTGATACCAATATAGGTTGAATGTCATATTTACATATGCATTGAACTGGAGTTTAGCTGCAGGAAAGTGGTTCATAGCAGAGCTTGAAGAGCTTTAAGGAAATGATACAAGCTGCATTTATTTACCTGTGTGACTTTGAAGCACCACTGTGAGCAATAAGTATCACCATTTGTGAGCTCACATTTCCCTGTGCTTGGCCATGTTGTCAATGCTTTTAGCTCCTGCTCCACGGGAGGACTCCCTTGGGGGAGATGAAACTGCACACAGCTAGTGTCATGTGTAAGGCATAGCACATTTAAACCTCTGCTATGTCTTCAGAGCCCTACAAAATAGAATTAACACATTGGGAAGCCAGGCTGTTATTCTTATTTTGACAATGTTCTTATTATTTTATCCTGCTAATCTGATTTTCAAAGATTTATACATTATTTTTTCATACATTAATCCCTGAAACTATGCTTGGAAAGCCCATGCTATAAATACCACATGGCTAACACACATGCCAGTGACAGACAAAATTTACAAGAAACAGACAAACCTCGGAATAATAATTTCATTATATCACCCTTATAAATCTTCCCAGCTGTTCTGACACTTCAATTACAAAATGACACTTTCAGTCTTTAAGTATTGTAGTGTAATAGATTATTTCACTTAATACATGTTATGAGTCTGGCTACAGTAGAGGAGTCATTTTACTATCCACCTCCTTTACAAAGGTAGAAAGTCAACAAGAAATTAAATATTTTAACTATAAAACTCAATAAGAAATTGGGATACTCCTGAATTTATTACAACACACATACGTGGAAAATACGTAGTGTTTTCCACATCCTCCCCCTTCCCAGTATCCCATAGAGGTACGGGCTGAACAGCCTGGAGGTGAGAAGCAGGTGGCCAGTTCTGGAGCTATTGTACCTAAAAAGGAAGAGTTTCTGAAAACTGCGTTTAAAGGACAGAAGGGCCAGAATAACCCTGTTGAGCAACTTGTAGACAAGGGACTAAGAGGAAAAAAATGAGTCAGGAATAAGGAATGTGTGACTCGTTTTCAATCTAACACAATCTTAACATAATTACAGTTAAAAAAGAAAAAAAAGGCAGGGGGGTAGGACACTCTTCTGTAAACAGTGACTTCATAATGTCAAAATGAAAATGAACAAATACCAGTAATTATAGGAGTAAATGAAGTCCTAGCATGAGAGTTTTGTGGTCTGCTCTTCACTTAGGCATGTACAGAAATTCACAGAAATGCTAATAAAGGATGCAGAGACCGTTTAGCTGTGATCCATTACATACACCCGTACCTCTTCAAATTTACCTACAGAGCTCTACTTATTCATCCTGTAGCCTTTATATCATAAGAAGTCAAAGTTGTCCAAGTAAAAATACCATCTTTGATCTTCACTTTGTGGTGTCTTCTATTACAGACCTAGCACTGAAGCAACAGGACTGCCGGCAACCAGGCTGCACAGCCTCTCTGAAGAGTTGTTTGCAAAAAATAGATGTTTTGGAAGGAGACCAAGCTGTTTTCAATGGACAGAGCCCGCCAAAGGGGTGGCTTAGATGCCAGAAATGTTCTACTTTCTTATCACTTGCTCCTTGTTTCGCCTCCATCATGCTACATTCCCTTTGCTGATTTCAGCATTGTTGTTTTCATCAAGCTTTAAAGGCATTTTACTAAGTCAGAAATATGAATGTGGCAATTAACACTGATTTGTGTGCATTTTCCTTTGCAAAGATGAAATCATTTCACAGATGTCTCAGGACATGGAATTTTTAGATGTTCGCTTTAACCTCAGCCTACCAAGCAGTAGTTTATAAGCTGTGAAACATTATCAGGCTGGAATAGAGATATCCATTATTTTGCTCAAAACCAGAAGCAGCCCTCCCCACATACGTTCATTTCTTTTAGCTACTAATTCTGCTAGGATACATCTTGGTTATAGTACTAACATTGTGTGACACAAAGTGGTATCCAGAAGTAATGAGCAACACAAATCTAAGCAGTCATGATTTTAATTTCTTGATGGCTGATTTATTCTTTGGTTTTTAACTTGTGAAATTGGAAAAGAAAAAGAATATTATGGCTTCTGGGTATCAGATTTACTTTTTTCTTCTCTACTTATTTTCCTTATTGAAAAGTTCATCTTTTTATTGATGAACCCATAAGGTTCTGCACATAAAGGAACCCATTCTGAAACCAGCTCCATATGGACAGACCATATGTGCACACTGAGTCCCACTGAAGCAAACTATGGTTAGCATTTCTTAATTCGGCTATAGTACCATGCATGTGTCCCTAACCATGGACCCTGTTGTGACAGGCACTGTAGAGACAAAAAAAAGCAGATGGACCATCACAGTACAGACAGGATGAATACTACAAACCATAATGGTGGCAGATTAGATTGTTAAATGGTACATATTGATACTACTCTGTCCGATTTAACAAAACCATCATATTTCTATGATTCCGTTTAATGTGCAGCCCTCTGGAAGAGGTCATTCTCATTTCCTTTCTGGGTATAAATCACAAGTAATTTTTTCTGCTGTCAATGAGATTGCACATATGTGTGTTAAGATTAGAATGAGACATCGTTTTGCACTCTGGGCTTGTCTACAGCGGGAGGCAACTGTGAAATAAGGGGTAAAGTGAACATGTGCATTAATAATTTTGCAGGAGATCATTCTTTTTTGAAATTGGAGTTAATCACTTTTTTATTACTATGTAGTAAATGTGTCCATGTGGAGAGGCAGTGTAAAATATTAATTTCCATATAAATTTATGCCTAATAAGGCTTTGCAGCATTCCCCTTCTAGTACAATCTTGTGTAATAACACCAGAACCAAAACAAAGGTTTATATTCCAAAAGCTATAGTTTCATGGTAACTATTTACATATAACAGCTGGAAAGAATGATACTGATCCAGAGAACAAAGGTAAGGATGTGTTTGTCTGTCTTGGGAATGTTATAGAGGTGATTCTTCAGGGAGAAGGAAAAAAAGATGGAAAGGCAATTGTATGTACATACTTTGCGATTGGCAAAGTGCATGAGATTTCACAGTCGAGCTCTTTCTAAGTAGGTCACAATTATATTGCAAGCTGCTTGCATGAGAAGCAATGTTGGGTAAAAATCTGGAAACTGAAAATTAAAAATAAGATGCAAAACTTTAAGAGTTATGATAATGCCCCATTAAACTATTTATCTAGGACGGTGGTGGATTCTTTATTATTTAAATTCTTTAAATCAAGTTTGGAAGGCTTTCAGGAAGAGATGCTCTTGCTTAATCCAAAGTTATGGGCTTTACTTACAGAATTTCTGGGTGAGAGTCTCTGACCTGTGCTATGCAAGCAATCAGGTTAGATGATCATAATGGTCCCTTCTGGCCTTAAAATCTATCCATTTATTAAGCAATCCGCTGTATTGCTGTGATGCAGAGGCAATTTACATCAAGATATGAAGAGCACTTAAATTAATTGTTTCATTAAAATCCCTTTGAATGCTTTTACATCTTGATGCAGGCCGCTTCTGGGTGCCTCGCAGATTTTATTAGGAGATCTTCAGCCCTGAAGAACCTACTCTGATCGCCTGGCCCGACTTGTGCATTACGCCGGCCGTGAACGAGTGTTCCTGGGGAATGCGTGTGGTGAGGAGGCCTGACACCACGTCTAGTGGCCGTGGGTGGTTCGCTGGCTGCCGCTAGGAGGTGCTTCCCGGTGGCTCCGCTCGTTACTCTCGTTGGCATCATGAGGAATGAGTTCACCGCTGTGTGGGAGCGCATTTCAGATCTTTCGTACACCTACAGCCTTATGCCAAAAATAAGATGCAATCATTTGTTTCCTAGGTGATAACTGCACTGAGCATGCGCGGTCCTTGCTGTCTTTAAAATGGCGAAGTATGTTATCAGCCTTTCTTGTAGTGCTTTTGAGGCAACGTATCAAACAGCTTTTACCTCAGAACAAATGGCTTGTTGGTTATGTACGCGTGGGGAAAAAAAATGTATCAAGGTTTGCATCTCAGTACTCATACTTGGCAAAAGTAACTTCATTCTGTTTGTTTGCTTTTTCTGTGGTAAGCGAAGGGAAAAGGGAACAAGAAATGTCAGTCTCTAGGTTTCTAAATACTAGAAGACTTTTCAAATGTTCTTTCTTGATAGTCTGTCTGGATCTGGATCTGGATGAAGATGTAGAAATTCTAGTTCCAACCTTGTTTTCTCATGCAGACAATGAAAGCATAATATCATCCAAGTGTGTGTCCTATTTCTGGAGTATCTGAATGCCAAAAATATATCGAGATATTTAAATTACACTACTGTCCTTTGCAGGAGAGAGTAAAGGGTAATACAAGAAGTATAAACAGGCTTTTACTATTCTGCTCAATTTTTTTTTTTTAGTTCTTTCTTTTATTTCCAATATTTCAAATGTCTACAAGTTTTGAAAATATGCAAAGAGTTTCTGAATTCATGAAATGCTCTATTTAATTTATTAACTTGTATTTAATTTTTGTTTACAATTGTTATCTACATAGGCTTTTGTTTCAAAATGTAGTATTTTATTGGGAAGACTATTAAAATCTCCTTGTTGTCTAAAATTCTTGACTTCTTTCACATCATGTCTACTGAAGGGCCAATCCATGATGACTCTTGCTATATATTCTACTCCAATTAAGGCAAAAAAATAAGTAAAACTAATTATATCTTTTTTCTGAGCAATCCTAAGCTTCCTGGGCAAACTGATGAAATTTCAATATATGGGTATTTTTGTAGTCTTAATTTGGGAAGATGAGTTTACTGGTTTAATTTATGGATATTTTCACCCTGATTATAAACAAGAGTCTAATTCCAAAGCTTCATGCTCTCTTGTCTAGCTGGTCTCTAGGCTTAGACGAAGATTGGAGCAATCTCTGTGCTATAACATGGCCTGGTAAAGTGAGATGGAATTCCCAGTTCCACAAATTGCAGATGTGTTTGCTGCTTCTTCCTCTTGATGTCCATGGGGACTGTTATTGGCACTTGTCACATCTGATGGGGGGGAGCTTCTTTGAGGGTCCATTTGGATGTTTTGCATTTCATACTTTCTTTGTAAATTGATTTGAGCACACTCCCCCCCCGCCAAAAAAAAAAAAAAAAAAAATCAAGTTAGAAGATTGACTGCTCAGCTTCTCCCCTACGAAAACCAGAGGATTGACATGAAATTGAGGAAAAGGCAAGCTCTAAAATATGTAGAGCTAACTACTTCTCATCTTGTGTTTCTACTTGAATCAAAATCCTTATTATTTTAACAGGTTCAAGAGAAGGTCGCACAGCAAGATGATAATCTGCAGAGCTTTTGAATGGTAGCAAACCTATAAAACTTAATTTACATGGACAGTTGTGATATTAAAACCCTGGAGGACTGCAGTCTACAGGACTGCAGCACAGCAATGTTCAGTGTCTTAGAGGGCATGATTTTTGAGAAAAGGATATGGTTTGCTAAATTACATTTTGATATTGCATCTTGGTATGAACAGAGTTGTAGTAAAAAATAATGAATCTATATCACAAAAGCCCAAAGTGAGGTGTGTTGAATACTGCCTATCACATCAATTGATCTGATAGCGTGCTTAGGTACTATACTAAGTTGTAAGGACAAAGCCTTGAATATTTTGATGGTTAAGGTGAATTTTGTGATTTTCCTAATGTTATTTTAAATCTCTTTTATCTGTTCCAGAAACAATCTTTGAATAATTTGCTTCTAGCTACACAAGTAATTTGTTTTCACTCAACACAGGCAACAAGCTTACTATCTTTGGAAAGAATTTCTTGAATATGATCACAAAGAAAATATGGCAAGGTACATTCTCTAAACCTTTAAATTACCAACTTGACTGTACCCTCTGCAGTTGCTTCACAGTCTTCCTCCACACTAAACTCCCTTTCTTTAGATTAATTTCTTGACTGAAATTATTAAGGGTATTTCTGGAGAATTTACCGGTCTCCTCTTGCTACTGGAAGAATAATGTCAGTAGTGTCAATCTCAAAAACGGACTACAAATGCTTTGTGTCCAAAACTGAAAAGAAATTTAAGAAAAAATAAACGTAGGTTGTTATGTCCTGTTCAATTAGTTCCCTCATTGTATCAGCGAGGCTTTTACAGCCTTGTTTTCAAAGATGTTAAACTCCATGTAAGTAGAATCGTGTTGCCTTATTTGTAAACATAAGAACAGTTTCAAAAAATCAAAAGAAGTACCAGGAAAATACTAGCATCACCTCAGAAGGGAATTGTCTGCTCAAACATGGTCCTAACAAACTAATTGACCGTATTATGAGAGTTTTGTTTCTCTCCCTCCAATGTGCTTAATAGACCAGTGGACAAGGCAATGCTCCGGGGCCAGTTCGTATATGAACTTTGACTTGGTGAGTGAGAGTTGGGGGTTGTTTATTTTTTCTGTACAGCACAAGGTTTTGTCTCTGGGTAAACCAATACCTCTTTGCCTTTTTTGCAGTAACATATGCATAGACTTTTACAGCAGTTCTGTCATTACATATAGCCACCGGTCTTCTATGTCACGTCCTCCAGCCACTGGAGAGACTAAGTTCTTTCTCTTTCTTAGATCCAGCCTTTTATTTTGCATTGTTTTAATTTATGCTCTTTATTCAGTGGGTACTGGCTCGGGACCAATCCAGAAACCACCCACCTATATAAGAATAAGCATTTTTTCTGTTTTGGTGTAGTCTTTGGGTATTATATGGTTTTAACCAGACCCACGTTCCTCTCACTCCAGCTTCACATCAGGTAAGTAGGGAATGGCAGATTTTGACTACTTCGTTTAAGTTGCTGCAGTTTTCTAATATCAGATTAGTAGCTCTGTATTGGTACTCTTAACTGGAAAAAAAAAAAAAAAAGATACTGATTTTTTCTACCAAACCAAAAGTTGAAAAGAAGGGTTTCATTGTTCCCTTACCTATTGTTTATCCTTTTTTACTTCTGCTGCCCTCAGATGATCCAAGTGCTTATCCATCAGGCCTTCTTCAGAGACAGAATTCTAACCACATATTTTTTCATATATTTCTTTTCTTCACCTTATTTATGTCTGAAATTATCTCTCAGAACTTCTTGGGGCCACAGTGGGGTTTTTCACATGGGTTCTTAAGGTCAGAATTCATATTGGGAATCTCAGTGGGGCTGCACTCTGATAAGCGTTTCTGTCAGCAAAATGCTGTGGGAGTAGCTGCGTTAGAAATATGTACAATAGGGTAGGTTTGACAAATGAATAGCGCAGAGTGTTCTTGAGTACACCATGTCTCGGAACTGCTTTAATGCACAGCCTAATGTTTAAACACAGAAAAAGTGGAGAAGTGAATATTTAAACTTCATATTCAGCTAGTGGCCCATACCAGGGAAAAAACAGGCAGTTGTTCCTCTCACTTCCCCAAATCTGTTTTTCCTTTTTAATGAAAACTATGCCATATGTTCATCCCACCTAAATGTAAGAGTTTATAAGGTAGGTATCTGCTCCTGAATCAGTCTGGCTTCCATAAATTGGTCTATCTCAAGGTAAACTTACTTGAAGCGTTCTTAGGGATGACACTAATACGAGTTCTTCTCCACTGATTATGAAGAGAGTATAGATGACCGGAGGTGGACAGCACGTTACAGTAGTCTATGTCTGATAAGGAGAGTTTTGTTGTGTACCCACTCTCTTTACCTAAGCCATTCATGTTTGCACATTACTAGAAATAATTTTGATCCATCAGATTATTCAGCCAGCATGCTACCATGGCACAACTCTTTTGACCTTCAACAAAGAAGCCAGAAGAGATACTGGGGAAGCCCTAAGTATAAATGGAGTATGACTGTTCAGCTGTGTTTTTGCCTTAATAAGGCAGCCCTAGACAACAAGTGTCAAATAGCCAAGCTGTTTCTCTTTAAGTTGTATTAGCTGTATTAGTGGGCATTGGTAGTCAAAGGAAAAAAATCAATCTTGTTATATAAGGAAAGGTTGGGTATTGTGAGAAACATGCAGTTTGACAGAGCAAACTTTTTAGGTGTTTGTGTAGATAAGTTTACCCAAGGGAAAAAGAGATCAATATGTAAGTGAAGGGAACCACATTACGTATTTAACCATTCTATGAATAACAGTAGTTCAAAGTAATTTATCTACTCATTTTCCTCATCAACCTCTTCCATATCCTGAATGAAGAAACCTCATTTCACAAACTCAGGAGTTTACTCATTGCTTGAAGACATGCCAACAAAAAATTGAGGTGCACCTGCTTTGGCCATGCAAAAACTTAATTTGTCAGAAACTAAATTTGTGAACAATTACCATTCTTATAGTTGGGTCTCAAAAAAGTACTCATCTTCAAAATACAAAGACTTTTTGTCCACTCAGTGTTCCTATGGTAACTACAGTACTTGTTTACCTAGGAAAGCAATATTGGGGATTTATAATTTAAAGCTACAAACCAACATAGCACCTTTCAGTTACTGCTGGCCTTAGTTCTCTTTTTATCTCTTTTTGATGTCCTACAGGGAGGGGAGGGACTGAAATTATTCTGTGTCTATGACCCCTGCCACTTTTACAGGTTCTCCTTCCCAGTTGACGTTTTGAACAAAAACTGCTACAAGGAAGGAGACAGAGCCGGCTCCAAGTCACCTTCTGTGGCAGGTGGATTGCCAACCAGCCACGTGCTGATCCGAGCCTGTGTTACAGCTGGAGCAAGGTTGTTCTGTGCTACGTATTTCCAGTCTTTTGCCAACCTCCTTTGTTCATGGGGGGAATGGGAATCAGATCACACCGTCAGCAGGAGGAATCAGCGGGCCAAGAAAAGCTAGAAATAACACTGTTTCAGCTGAAATACACCAGTAGAGTGACCAGTGTTCAGCATTGCAGTGATGTTTTCCCACTTGCATTTGGAAGGCAGAATTTTGTTCAAGTGAAATTCATCATTTTTATACTCTGTTCTCTTTGTTTCCATGCAGGGTAACCCTGAGGGTGGCTCTACAACCAAAGGCTAGTTCTCCTCAATGGGAATGAAATGGATTTGTGAGAATGTTTTATACCGCTGATATTAATATTTCTCATCAGAGCAAAGTCTGGATCCTGGACTGAGTGAAGTACCCATGGAAGACTCTGTTTCAGAGTTAGGAGCATCTCTGGCTTATATTCACATGAATCAATCACAGTGGTACAGAACTGATCTCACTTTGGGTAGGTTTGGGGACTTCGCAACATAAACAATCTTATCCCCATCACCTCCCTGCTCTTCAGCACAAGATGCCAGTCTGGGGTGCAGACATAAGCAGGAGCGAGTTCAAATCCCCGAACAACCTACCAGTTGAGTTTCACTCAGTCAATACTCTATTCTCACTGCAGAGAGAAGATAGTGTATCACACAGCAGCGTAATTGGAGTTTTCCTTCTTTCAGCCTTCATTAGAAGCACTCCCCCACTCAGATTGGAGCTTGCTGCATAGAAATAGGAGCACTAATATCAGATTTTGAACTATATGAGAGTGCTAAACCACTTTCCCCAGCACAGAAAAAGCAGTCTTAGACAGGTATGAAGTTTCCTGAGAAGCTTAGTGTTATTGAATTTTTAAATTTTTTTTTTAATGTAGAGTCATGTGCATTTCTGCAAATTTCAATAGGAAGGTCTGTCTATACCCCAAGCTCTCTTTTCAATGTGTGAATGCTGGTTACATTTAGCTAAGATCCTCACACATCAGTTTTGAGTCTCTCGTCAAGTGTGCGGGAATTCTTTGGTGGAAAACAGTGATGGGAATTGCAAAGGAGAAGGTAGCTGTACATGAAATGCATACATACTTAAAGATACTGGTAATAACAGAGGAATCAAGAAGAAGTCATAACAATGTAATTATTTTTTATTAATTTTACAAAATTGAAAATGTTTGTAACAATTGAAATAACATCATTGTGACCTTGAATAATAGGAATAATACCTTTATTCATAAGTCAAATTTCCTAAGTTGGAGTTACTGACTCTGAATACTCCTACTAATAAGAACCAGAGTTGTAATGCCACAAAAGTTCTAGTTACCCATTTTGGCAAGTATAGCCACTTTAGGCATGAAATTCACTCTCTGGAAAGAGCAAAGAAGGAATTACAGGGAGGACACATAGAACAATTCCCTAGAGTAAATTCAACTATTTTGTGTCAGTTTTTTATTCAGATGTTCTGCAAACGGGTTTCATTCTCAAAAAAAAAAAAAAAAAAAAAAAAATTTTGTGGGCAAATCTGAGGGCATCTCTATTCTACAGTCTTTTAGTCACATCTGAAGCACCTCATAACTCACTTAAATCTCCATAGATATGTATGAGTTTGTGTTCCCCTTTTATACTCTTCTTGCAAATGTCCTCCTCAGAGGTCTGTATTCTGTCTTCCTTTCTCATGCCCTATTTTCCACCAATAAGCATAAGGGCCAGACAAGAGTTTATAGACACCTCCAGTTGTAGATTGTAAACCCGACTCTAGGGTAAGAATCCTTACCCAGGCACTGCATAATATTGAAGGAGTTTCACAGGTAGGTTCAGTTTGGGTCTTCTGAGTTTTCCCAGCTACGAAGAGCTGGGTCACTTCCTTGCACAGGACTAGAGTCTTGGAAGCGTTGGGCATTTCGGTGCCTACTTTACGCCTATGCACAACTAAGAGTCAAAGATTAGTCATAGATTCCTTAAAAGCACACTGGAACAATATAGATATCCCTATCAGGAATAGGTGCACTTTAGAATCTATGAAGAGAAGTGGGCACATCTTAATGCCTCTTTCTTTGTCTTCCTAACAAAATGTTTAAGATAGATCAATTGAATCGCACCCTACAAAAGACAATTTTCCTGTATTCGCTCTGAAGAGAACATGAAGTTTATATATAAATCTCTATAAAATAGACATAAAAAGTCAGGCCTTTGTATTTCTCAAGGTTGGAAGGACAGCACCAACTAAGAATTCTGAGAGTAGCACCTTTATTATACCCTAGCAAGCTACCATTTTCTTTCAAAATGTGTTGTATGGCATACTTTGCACCTTTTTAGTCTCCTGCATAATAGACATGCTGTTAGGATACTTGTTTGGGAGGCAAGAATAATTGTCTTGATTTTAATTATGTCATGAACTATGAGCATGATAGATTGTTCCCACCTTGCTCCATCTCCTCCATCTTGTCTAGTAGAGAGCAAATATTGTTATATATGTATATATATAGGAATACAAACACATAATAGCATTTTTTTCCATTTTTTTTCTCCTTTTTTTTTGAGCTTTGTACTTTTTAAGAAATCAGGCACTTGGCTTACCTTGGCCAATACAATATCACCTTCTTGTCCACACTCTGTCTTTGATTGTGTTGCCTGTGTTCCACAGGTTTTATTCATTCTGAAACTGAGGAGAATCCAAATTAGTATTCCCTTAGCCTCGTTATTTTCAGTCTTAAACTGGTAGCATGGTTAGCATGCTCTTTGCAGATATTGATTATAACTAGAGACTTGTTCCTATGCTTTTTACCCCTGAAATTTTCAGTATGCATGAGCTCCTCAGAGTGCAGAGATTCAGAACATGTTCAGCCTTGCCCAATGAGTTAGTGTCTATTGCCACAGAAGTAATGAGTGTTACCAATATACTTATAAAATGTAGTCATTTTGTCTCCTTATTCAGGTACTGGTTTATTTATTTTTTTACTGATGCTGTTGCAAACAGGTACAGAAAGCTTTCATTTTGTTTACTTTAAAAACAGTGTCAAAATAGGAGGGGATATTTCCTGATAGAGGAAAAATAATCTACCATCACTGGGGAAGACAATGACCAATTTTATGGGTTCTGTAAAATGGTTGTGAATTATGGGAAGGGAGAAGGCGGGGTGGGGAGGAGAGAGCAAAGGAAAAGAGCCTTTTATATATCTGTATTTATTGGGACCCTGTTTAAAAGGTCAATGAGGGGCATTAGGAATGTAAGTGCCATGGCCACCCCCATCCATTCTGTTTGCTTCCTTTAATCTTTGATCCAGCTGCTCCAAACATCTGGCACAGCGACCTCTGACTCTGCTCTCTGATTCACGGGGAGTCCCTGGGGATGTGTGTGTGTAGGAGCTGCTTTGCATCCAGCGTGGCTGCACCCACACAACTCTGTGTGTCCTGCTTCTGTGGGGATCATCTCCCTCATCTGCTGTGGGCTACCTGCCATCTTGGCAGCCAGCTGGGTGTCTCTGTTGCCAGTGAGAGGTGGCTGCTTTCTGACTGTCATCACACACGCTCCCTGGGGAGGCAGAGAACTGTTGTGACAGCCCAGCAAAGAAACGGAACCTCCCATCACCCCAGATCCCTCCAACGTTGCTTCCTTCCAGGGCCCCAGTGCTCAGTAATACCACTTTGCCTTCAGTCTCACCTTTCCCTTCTACAGACTCATCCCTCCCCTCCTCCTTCAGATCTGTGCTTTCTCTACAAATATCCATCCCCTCTTTTTGTCTGTCTCCAGCCTCCTGACCTTCTGGTAATTTCACAGCCCATGGTTAGTAGGAAAGACAATGTCTAAGGGGAGCGTGGATGTGAGGAGGAAGAGGAAGGATGCGCCTTACCCATCACCCCACCAGGGCAGTGGCAGTAACGGGGAAGCTCCTGGTAACTAGTGGGCTCTCCCCTCTCATGTAACCTACCTCCATCCCTTCAAGCAGAGGCTACTGGAGCCGACTGGAGGGAATGAACCTTTAGAGCCACGCACACACACTCATAGCGTCCTCTGCTTTAAGGACTGGCCTCTGCCAGGGCTTCAGCGACTGCAGGAGCCAGGAAAGCTGGGAAGAATGTGAAGCAGGTGCCGGCTGATGGGCTCCCAGCCAGTCCCGGGCTAGGGCTGAAGGACGATCTGAAGAAGAAAGAGGTCAGGCTCCACACCTGGCAGACACATATAGGATCCCTATCCTTCACCCTTTGGGATGAAAGGAGCCGTCAAACTGGTAATCTGGTGAAGAGAGCCAGCAGTAAAGGGATCACAGGGGATTAGGAGCATGGATGGAGGTGTAGCAAGACTATCCCTCCTTCTCTGTTTCCCAACAACTTTGTCAAAGTTACCTCAGGTGGGCAGGGGTGCTGAGGAGGACACCACGCAGCATGGACGTGGCAATGCAGTCACCCTGGGGAGCCACATCAACTAGCAGTCAGGATTTGGGTCATTCAGCAGTTGTTTGGGATTTGGGGGGGGGGTGTGTGTTTTTGTGGGTTTTTTTTTGTTTGTTTGTTTGTTTTTTTTTAAGATAATATTTTAAGCAGCAACCCAAAGAGGGGGAACCAACAGGGAGTGCCAAGCTGTGGAGCAGCAGCAGAGAAAGGCTGTTAATTCTCGAAAATGGAAGCAGGAGCTAATCCTCCCCTGCAAATACAGCCTGGTAAATGGCCGGACCCAGCAGCCTTTTAAATGCCAGATCAGCTCTTACTTAAATGGCATTTGGCTCTATTATTTATTTATTTTGTTTTACTTTATTTATTTATTTACTAAGAATAGCTTTGAATAAAGACATGATCTCTGTCTGGCCTTGCCTTGCGATGGGTTGTTGTTGTTTGTGGCAGTTTCCTGGTTGTTTGTCACGACGGGTTGTTGTGGTT
>KL256354.1:6992-18824 GCA_000699545.1 Podiceps cristatus
TATATAGAGGGGGGAAATGGCTCCTCGGGAGGGATGGGCTGAGTGTGGGGCTCTGGGGCGGTGATCTACAGCGCTGCGGAACCGGCGTTAAGTGCCCGCTGTTGTTACTGCTGGGGGGTGGTTTATTTTCCCTTTGTTGTGCTGTTAAACTGTTGTTGGTCCAACCCGGGGGTTCTGCCTCTCTTTTTTCCCTGATTCCCCTCCACCCCGCGGGGAGGGGAGAGCCAGAGAGCAGCCAGGTGGTGCCTAGTTACTGTCTGGGGCTAAACCCCAACACGATGACAGGTTCCCTTATAGGTATTAGAAAAGAGTAAGTACCTCTCAGGAACCTATTATGCTTTTCTAACTAAAGAGGAGCCTAGAGTCAAAAGATAGATTTAGGCACATAGATTTGAAGTGATGAAATGAGTGAATGAATTTCACTCATCAGCTTGAAGTTTTAATTAATTAAATACATGACAGCTCAGAGCTCTGTGCTGCAGTCATTTGGACATCATGTATATTCTATCTGCCACACTGGAAATGCTGATTTGAATCCTTGCTCCGAATGGGAGGTCACAGAGACCTGCTAATACAGCTTTAGCTAAAATGAAATGCTAATTGAGGGTTTTGGGGGCTCCTTATTTTCCTTCCATCTCTTCAAATAAGTTCTGTATGTAAACAACAGATAATTCAAAAATAAATCCCTCTCAAACTAAACCGGACAGTCAGAGGTTTTACTAGCCAGCCCTAATCAACAACTGTAATAAAACCACTTCATGTCACGGTAGAATTGGGCAAACTGTTCTTTACATCATTTCAGTATCCTTTTTCATGCGGCTTCCAACAACTGTACTAAATCATAGTCAGAACTTCTGACATTAGGTGCTTAAAATAACCTGAAAGGAGGACATCTGGATTAACATTAATTCATTAATCAATTAACACATTAAAGCAAAGCAGTTCCTCCCAGCCTTCACTTAGGTTCAATTTCATCATTCTTTTTTTTCAGACAGTGGATCATTTCTCTCCAGCCATACTATTTGCTCTAACAATACATTGCCACTCTCTATAAACCTGACACTTTTCAAAATACAGCTTCATTTAGTTAACAACCAAAAAGTGCATAGAAGACAAAGAAAAAGAAAAAAAAAAAAAAAAGGAAAACAGAAAATGAAAATTCCCTTTCTTTCATGTTTTATCTATTCAAGGCTTACTGGCATTTTAGAAAAAAAAAAAATTCTGTGTTTTGTTTCTTTTCCATTGCTTCCTAAACATTTCTTAGACTTTGTTTTTCACTTCCTACTTCTTACTTATTATTCGCTGCATTTATCTGCAGATACAACTTTTAACAGCCTATTATCTTCTTTGATTTGAGGATCAGATGTTGGAGATTATAATGCATATTGTTTTTTCTGAAATGAATCAGAGGCACTCCCAGCCTCTCAGGGGGACCTTGACAAGCTGGATAAATGGGCAGAGAGGAAACTTACAATTTTCAACAAGGAGAAATGCAAAGTCCAATGTCAGGGGAGGAGTAACCTCAAGCACCAATACAGGCTGGGGGCTGATTGGTTGGAAAGCAGCTTTGCCAAGAAGGACCTTGGGGTCCTCATAGCCACCGAGGCAAATATAAGCCAGTAATGTGTCCTTGCAGATAAAAAAGGCCAACAGCCATCTGAGCTGCATTAGGAAGATTGTTGCCAGCAGGTCAAGGGAGGATATCCTTCCTTTCCACTCAGCACTGGTGAGATCATGGAAACATGGTGGGATGATACACACTGTTGGAGTGCTGCAATAGATGGCTATAAATTTTTCTGAAGGCATAGCCAAGAAAGGAGGAGGCAGTGGGGTAACCTTGTGTGTTAGGGCATTTTGACTATCTAGACCTTGATAATGATGATGATAGGGTTGAGTGTTTATGGGTAAGACTCAGGGGGAAGACCAAAAGAGCAGATATGATAGTGGGAGTCTGTTACAGACCACCTGACCAGGATGAAGAAGCAGATGAAGTATTCTACAAGCAGCTGGGAGAAGTCTCACGGACGCTAGCCTTTGTTCTTGTGGGGGACTTCAACTTACCAGGTGGAAATGCAATACTGTGGAAAGGCACCAGTCTAGGAGGTTCCTGGAGTGTGTGGAAATCCTGACACAGCTCACTCACAGGTGAGTGAGTCAACTAGGTAAGGTGTCCCACTGGACCTGTTATTTGCAAACAGAGAAGGACTTGTGGGTGATGTGATGATTGGAGGTCATCGTGGGCATAGCGATCACGAAATGATGGAGTTTTCAGTTCTCATAGAAGTAAAGAGGGGGGTCAGCAGAACTGCTATCTTACATTTCCTGAGGGTAGACTTTGGCCTGTTTAGGAGCCTGGTTGACAGAGGACTGTCAGGAGGCAGTCCTGAAGGGCAGAGTCCAGGAAGTCTGGACTTCCCTCGGAAGTGGCTCCAGTTTGCATATTGGCCCTTGTGTTCCCCCTCAGGAGACAGTCTCCTATGACAATGACTCATCTTTCTTTCTTTATGGAAGCAGTTTTGATGCAGGATGTGGGCCATCATAGCCTCAGCGACACCTCCAATCTAGACGAACCATCACCCTTGTTATTGTTCACTTCCCTATGCAGAGCCTCATACCTATGATGCAAGGGCACCTGGGAAGGTGGGGCAGTCATGGAGGAGACGTGCCTGATGCGCCAGGCAGGAACTTGTTGCCATTCCCCCCCTAACCCTTGAGTCACTGTGTTTAGCCAGATGGAGAAAGCTAGGAGACTTTAGAGAGGAAAAGTTAAAAAAAATTAAAAGGCCTAGAATTTGAATGTTATGAATTGTTAATATTATGTGTTATGAAATTACTGAATTTTTAAAGAAATCTTGAATCCTAGGGGTTTTTCATCTCTCAGCATACAATACTATACAATTCAAAGACAAGCTACATTATCCGTAGGTTCACTTTAGACCAATTACTGTAGAAAATGAGGTTTTCCTTTCTCAGTGTCAGGCATGACATTACAGAATAAACATAACACGAAATATGAGACATTTTAGAAATTTGGTTAACATGGACTAAAACCAAACAAACAGTAAAAAAACCCCAAAATATATTTGTACTCCATTGCTCTACAACAATAACCTGATAACATTTTACTTATCTGGTAATTTAACACTAGAAAGTGAAGTGTCACTTGCCTGGAAAATGCTATGGACTATTCATACATCTTTTTTCCTAAACTGTTTAAATCTTTTCTAACTTACTGTTTTGCAAATACCAATTTTATTTCAAGAAAAGTCTCAAAATATGCTGTTGTTAATGTTTCAAAGACTCAGTACTTCAGCAAAGAGCTGGTACACTTTTCAGTCCTTATTTTTATGTCATCCAAAAGTCTTTCTAACAAAATATGGAAGATAACTAACACACTATAGTGGAAAACAAAGTGGATGAAATTCAATAATAAAACAAAACATTGGTACCAAAATAGGAAGAACCCAGACTTCTCTGAACCTTGAAAAATACACATATTTTTTAAATTTCTGATTTTAATAGCATCTAATGGTCCAAGTATGAAGTGATCACAAAACTAGAGATTTTTATAGACAAGGAAGTTAGTCTGCAGAAAACTAGGTTTACAATTTGTAATGTATTAGCTTTTCTGCAGTGACAGCTGAATTTACACTAATTACTTTAGGAAGTTATTATAGAAGCCTAATATGTAAGTTTACTTATTACAGACTGTGTTTATGTCCCTCCAAGACAGAAAACTCTGAAGTACTTGTCACACAACCTACGTCTTATCTTTCTTAACCGTACAGAGATAAGAAAGGAAGTTCCACAATTTTTTTTTTGCTGGAATAGTGAGAGGTTTTCACCTAGCTTTCTTTACAATACCTCTGCAATTCAGAGATCTTTACAGAAATTGAAGTACCTACTCATTGTGTTTAATTTTCAAGACATGATTTTATCTATTTGCTGAAACAGAATATACAGACAAATAGGAAATAACTCAGACATCCTACCTGTCTTTTACCTGCTAAAAGTAGAGTGCCTGTGCTATCTATTTTTTCAGACAGAATTTCCAATTCAATTCATCTTGGAAAAACTATTAGATAAATGAAGAAGATTAGTATAAAGTGATTAAGACAGGGTTGCATAAAAAACTGCTGCTTTTGATTTTTAGTATTGCTTGCTTAAAAATCAGTCAAAAAGCTTATAGGGCTTATTTCTATTCAAAATGAAGCCAATGAAAGCAGAAATTAGGCTTCAGAAACTTGCCAAATTGTATTGGGTTTTTATGTACAATATAACAAGATCATATCACATGCTTAGTTACAGATATGGTGGTTTGGGTTTTTTTCCCTTTTTTAGCAGTTAACCCAATAAAAATGTTTTGCTCCCTGTACACATTCATAAAGGAAGCCAATATTTTATGTTTGCTGGATTTAGTAGTAAATTTGTTTTTATTATAAATTATGCAGGTAGAAAATATTATATAAGGAAAAAAGTTATATAATAGGAAAAACGTTAAATGTTCCACATTTTCAAGAGACTGACACTGAATAAAACTTAAATTTAATATTAGTTTTTTAAATTTGATCATAACTATTATTAATGCCAATGTTAAACTTGGTACACTACAGAAGTCTAGAACAAGAATAAGAATGTTTGTATATAGATTTTCATTATAAACAAGAGTTTTAACTCTTGTCCTAGAGGGGAATGGTAAAAATCTCCATGAAAGGAAGGGGAAAATGTAGTGATTCTAAAACTTTTCATCATGTATAAAGAGGAGAAGTAAAAGGGGAAAGGGCATTTTTGAGTGAGTCACTGTGTAGTGCCAAAATCCTAATAATGTTTTCTGCACTCTACAGACAAATACTTTTAGCCATTTGGGATTTTCTAGGCTAACAATATAAAAGCACCTCTTCTCCACCGTTTCAGTAATGAACATATTTTCTGCTCCATTACCCTCCATTAACTAGGTACCATTAGCAGCATTATACAATATTTCTGTCATTCAGTCAGGCTGATATGAACATAAACCAGTGTACTTTGTTGGTAATAGGAGACATAATAAGGGGGAAAATAGATCACTTTACCTTTAACTCAACAGGAATCTTTGCCTGAGGTGAGGACAAAATCTTAAGGCATTTTCTCAGGCCATAGCTCCCTTATGTATTGTACAAAATTGTCAGACTTCGGTGTTGAAACAAGATTTGAAAACTCTATTTATCTATTTAAGTCTTTTCCTTTCAGTATCCTTGAAAAGAGGGGTCAGGAAGAAATCAGAAAAAGAGCACTATATATACTTTTTTCAGAGTTTATGAAGTGCTTTCAAGTTATTTCAATTCATTAAACACTGACTGCTTGGAAAGAATACCAAGATATTAAAATTCTAATCAAAACATGGACATTGTAGGCTTAAAATTGTATAGCATTTTCAGACTGCTTTCAATTCCACTCTTTCTTCAGACTTGTGTTCAAAAAAAAACACCTAGCAAACAATCTGTGCCACATAATGAACAAAAAAATAATGAATGAGAAACAATTTTCAATATACTGAGTATCTCTCTAGTTCACCCAACATTATTAACCGATTTCTATTGCAACGTGGTATAAAACCTGTATTTAAGAACAAGATTGGGATTATAACAGCAAAATGTAAAAGGAAAGACATAAGAGTTTGGAATATGCAATAATGTTTTTTTTTTTTTCCAAAGCACCCCAATGACTGGTGAATTTAGTTCAATTTAAGATGACTGGTACAGAATTTTGAAATAATTTCACTTGATATTTTCATAAGCATTAAGAAATAAGAAATTAGGAAATTACTGCGGAGGTACAAAACTAAACAAAAGGAACAGAACTACTCAAATACTCAAGGAGTAGTTATCAAATTATTTGCTGTCAGTTCAGGAAGACAGAAGTAGTCCAGCAAGAGAACAGCAGGGATTTCTCTTGCATCGAGTACTGTTCAATTGCTTTATCAATTTTCTGTATAATAAAAAAGACAGTATGTTTGTCATATATGCAGATTATACCACATTAGGCTGGTTGGAAACATTTTGGGCTAGTAGAGTCAAACTTAGTTTGTTTTCTTGTCTGTCTTAATATTCTTAATCTATTTATGTTACAGGCCGATTGATTGAATTGGTTTTTATTTGCTTGTGTGTGGGATTTTTAGTGGATCTGCCTTTTCAGTTTTCTTCAACATACAGTTTATTTTATATTAAAATTTAAGACCTGTATTTATGTAAATACCAAGGTTGTTGGCATAGAGAATAGAGGACATTTAGGTGCCTAGCTAGTAATGGAAAGGGTTGTGCTGGCAGTACTGGAGACAAGAAAAGTTAATAAATAACCAAAACTTGTAGTGGTGACAGCAGGTATGAGTGTGAGATATCAGTGGGAGGGTGGTGATGTAAACCATGTTCTCAGTTTGACTTGGAGTATGATGTATAGAGTGTATCTTTGTGCATGTGGACAGGCTGTGAGTGAGGTAGGGGAAGTGAGAGCGTGGCAAGTATGGTATGCTCAAGAAGCATTGCAGTCTGTGATCGATGATAGGGTGAATGTCCACTAACATTCACTTGGGACAAAGCCACTGTTTTGCATATTCTATATTATTACAATAGATAATTATGTCAAGCTGAGCCACTCGACTTTAAAGTCAAAGAACATGCCCTGGCCTATTTTACTTATTAATGCAGGTGTTGCCCTCAGATTAAACACCAGAATTAGGAAAGTTTATGTTAATCATAGATTACCTAGTAATGTTGTGGTTTTTTGGGGGTTTTTTTTGATGGTAAAATACAAAATACAAATTAATATTCTATAAATTAAGTCAAATAATTTCAGCATAGCACAAAAATATAAAGCATACTTTTCTTTACAGTCAATACATATACTCTCAAGTAGGTTAGTCTCTTTAAATATACTCATTTCAGACAAGACAAAGAGAGTGTATGTGACTAGAAAAATTCTAGAACACAATAGCCACACATGTAGCAAGAGTAATTATGTCCTCTCTGGAAAATAAAAAAACCCAAAACAACAACACAACTTCTTAACAAATTCACAGTAACTGAAATGGTTTATTGTTATCTGAAACACAAGAAAGAACCTTTACTTTTTTTTTTTTTTTTTTTTTTTTTTTAATAAATACTGTTTCCAAATAAATGGAATGTTTCCAAATAAAGTCAAGCATTGACTTGCAAGAAAATATCTGGTTGACACACTGTTCTTTAAAAATAAAACACTATTATTTTTTCGATCATCTATACTAATCAATGTAATTGCAATGGAAGAAAAAGATTTTTGAGCAACACTCAGCAGTGTAAAACTACACAGCTGAAAAATAAAAAGTTTTGAAGCAGATGATAAGAGCACTCAGGTGAATGCTTAAAGACTGAGTTGTTAGAAGAGACATTAAAAGACTGAGGTTTATGTGCTCATTTTTTTTAGAAGGCTAGATGCATAATACTCTATCCATAACCTACATAAGAGTGGCAAGTAAAGCTCTGTAAGATTCTAGTTACCAAAGAAAAAGAAGTCAAAACAGCATCTATGTCCTATGACTGGGCTGAGGAGAAACCCTGGAAAAAACTTGAAAAAGCAGTTTTATCAGCCATACTGCTCTTTTGAAAGTTATGCATTCTTGACAGTGTAATCACAAATGGGAAAATTCAGTCTGTCATGGTTTAACCCCAGACAACAAGTAAGTACTACACAGCCTCTCACTCACTCCCCTCCCTCCACAGTGGGATGAGGAAGACAATCAGAAAGAAAGGAAAACTTGTGGGTTGAGATAAAGACAGTTTATTAGGACAGCAAAGGAAAAAATAAAAGAAAGTAATGTAATGATAATAGAATATACAAAACAAACGATGCACAATTTCTGACTGCCTGATGACCCGACGACAGATACAGCCTGTCCTGAGCAGTGATCACAGAGCAAAACTGAGGGTGATCTCAGAATGATGCTGAGCAGTGATCTCAGGACTGCAAATTCCTGAGAGAGAGCGCAAGGGAATGAACAGCTGAACAAACAAAAGCATGAACAAATGAAAGGCGCCTGGCTCACCAGCTTACCTCCACTTATATGCTGGGCATGACATCTATGGTATGGAATATTCTGGCCAGTTTGGGTCAAATGTACATAATGTGCACCTGCACATTAGCAAAACATGGGAAGCTGAAAAAAGTCCTTGATCTCTTAGCAACAACTAATAACACCAGTGTATTACCAACATTCTTCACATACTGAATCTAAAACTCAATAGCTACTGGGAAGAAAAATAGCTCCATCCCAACTAAAACCAGGACAAGCCTTTTAAATTTGTTTTCCTTTAAACATCAGCATTCAATAAGTTTTCTGGGCAGAGTCTTTGCATCCCTGTAATTTCTCATGTATCCTTTATTTTTTCATTTTCTAAATGAGTACAAAACTTGACATCTGGAAAGAACCTCCTTCAGTTCAGTCCTTCAAATGCACTCTCTGGAAGAAGACTCTACAATGTGTCCCCAGTACAACTCTGCATGGATTTCTCTTTTTGTTTCTGGGTAGGATGTTATGTATAATCGATCTAGACGCAACAAACTCAACTAAGCCTGAGGAATCTGGAACCCAGAGAGAAACACACTAAGCATGTCCCTGCAGAACTGCATTAACTGCATTGCTGAATGAGTTACGAAGCACTTGTAGTATGTCAGTATTAAGTCTTAAGAACTTCTTGTCTGTCAAGAGTCACATGTAAACACCCAAAATTGGTTCCTGATTTTACTTAAATCGGTGACAAGTAGCAATACTGTAATAGACATTATCCACAGTCCACTTTCTCCATATGACGCAGAATGGAGTGGATAGTCTGCCCCACAAATGAAGGGGAGCTGGTAGTCAAGAGTGACAGCAAGGCTGGCAAGGTAGCAACTCATTAACAAGGGTCCAGTTGAGTGGTATCTGAACAAGAAGAGCAGTGTAGGACTGCTGAAGGTAACAAGAGCCAGATACAGACCTGTGATCACCAGTCAGGTCCACAGTGATGCAACAGGACTAAGGTTAAGCCAGGATGTCAGCCTGTAGGCTGGGGTCTGGATCAAACAGAATGCACAGCTAGGCACAGACATGGCTGTGAGCAGCTGCAATGAAGCTGAGGCTTGGACAAAGGGCAAGAGCCTTAGCTTAAAAACGGCTCCAAAGTGAAAGTAGGGGATGAGAGGGGAACACCACACTGAGTCTTCTTAGCAGAGCTCTCTCAAAGAGCTTATGTCAAGGCTGGATACCTTCACTGTTGCCTAAATTGTCCCTCAGTGCAGCCAAACCAAGGCTCAGACAACTTGACATGTATTTAATAAAATTAACATGGTTATACCACCTATTAGTGAAACATAGCTTGAGAATTTTTATGCACACATAGTAAGTAAGGCAGTTGAACAGTTATCTAACAAGAAATAACATTGAAGCCTTGTATAGTAAGTTTGCATGGCATGGCTTTGGTAGCAGGGGGGGCTACAGGGGTGGCTTTTGTGAGAAGATGCCAAAAGCTTCCCCCATGTCTGACAGAGCTAGTGCCACCTGGCTCCAAGATGGACCTGCTGCTAGCCAAAGTGGAGTCAATCAGCAACGTTCGTAGCACCTCTGTGATAACATATTTAAGAAGGGTTAAAAAAAAAAATGCTGCACACAGAGCTGGGAGGGAGGAGTGAGATGTGAGGGAAACAACTCTGCAGACACCAAGGTCAGTAAAGAAGGAGGAGGAGGCCCTCAGGTGCCAGAGCAGACAGGCCACTGCAGCCCATGTAGAAGACCACAGTAAAGCAGATACCAACCTGCAGCCTGTAGAGAACCCCACGCTGGAGCAGGTGGATGTGCCTGATAGAGGCTGTGACCCTGTGGAGATAAGCCCAGGCTGGAGCAGGTTTCTTGTCAGATTAGTGACCTTGTGGGGGACCCATGCTGGCGCAGTCTGTTCCTGAAGGACTGGACCCTGTGGAAAGGACCCACACTGGACCAGTTTGTGAAGAACTGCAGCCCATGGGAAGGACCCATGTTGGAGAAGTTCATGGAGGACTGTCTCCTGGTGCTGTGACCCCATGCTGGATTAGGGCAAGAGTGTGACATAATGTATGATAAACTGACCACAACCCCCATTCCCCATCCCCCTGTGCCACTTGGGGGCAGGGGAGGAGGTAGAGAAGTCTGGAGTAAAGTTGAGCCCAGGAAGAAGGGAGGGATGAGGGAAAGGTGTTCTAAGATTTGATATGAATTCTCATTATCTGACTCCAATTTGATTGGTAATAAATTAAATTCATTTCCTCGAGTCTAATCTGTTTTGCCCATGACGGTAATTGCTGGCTGATTTCCCTCTCCTCATCTCGACCCATAAGGCTTTAATTTATTTTCTCTCCCCTGTTCTGTTGAGGAAGGGGAGTGATAAAGCAACTTGGGGGGAACTTGGCATCCAGTCAAGGTCAACCTACCACAACTCTCAAGCATTTGAGTTTGAATGGTCAGTCTGTAAATACATGACATTCAAATCTAATTCTAGGAATCAGATGTTTGGTAGGAATGAAATAACAATATGTTTGCAAAGGACCCTTTTCATGTAATCTCCATTTCACGAGGTGCAAAAATTTAATGTGTTGGAATGAAACATGTAACAACCTATATTCTGTATTTGCATGGGGCAGAGACTGAACCAATAATACAGTGAGCTTCCTCGGAAGGGATATCACAAAGGGAATTCAATCCAGCATCTTAGTTTTATACTGAACAATGTTCAGATAAGTAGCTTCTTCTGTATTTTGTCATGTAGTATTTCCAGCACAGTTTCTTCACACTTCAAATAGAGAACATACAGTGTCCCAACAGGAAAAATATGCAGGAATAATAATACAGAAAATTAGAAATGTTCAGACCTTTGGGCAAGATATAGGAACAGAAAGACACTCAGATACTTTTGTGAAGACGAGAAGGCAGCTTTAGAACTACTTGCAAATACAAAGAAGAAGGTGATGTATAACTTGAGCAAGGTATACAAGATTAAAAAATAGAAGCCATAGAAAAACTTCAAGATTAAGAGCGGGAACATTGAAACTATATTCTAAAATTATCACAGTGACCTAGTAGGTTTAAATTGAAAGTCAATTAACATTATCAGTGCAGTTGGGAAAGCAAAGAACAGAAAGCAGTACGGGTAAGGGAATAGGAACAGAAAAGAAAACTATTAAAAAAAAAAAAAAAAAAAAAAAAAAAAAAAGAGGAGTAAGGGGTGTGGTTTTGCCTTTTTGCTGTTAGTTATCACAGATAGCCCAATGTGGTTTTTTTCCTGTTTTCCAATATGTTCTTTGCTGAAGGTGGTAACAAGACAAAGTCAGGCATGCTGTAACAGAATGGGGAGCTGTGTGAGCTCAAAGTTCTGTGTCCAGTGGTAGAGCTATGACATTGGCATTAGCAGCTGCTGTACTTTCACTTCTCCTGCACTAAGTCTCTATGTAGATGTCTGGTCAATTCCTCATGCAGAGGGACAGCTGGGAGTGTTTAAGAGAGACTGAGCTAAAGAAAGAAACAGAAAAAGTGTGGGCAACTTCATGCAACTGACATCACTTTTTAAATCTCAAGTTTCCATAAATATAAAATAACATAAAGGTAATTATCTTTGTATAAGTGTGTTTTAAAGTGCTTTATTTTTATATCAATATAATTTAATTTTAAAATGTTATTTAAGTATTTCCATTTTAATAATTGTGCTTTATCTAGAGCGTTCAAAAAATCAGAATTTCAGCCAATCAGCATACTTCATAGAATCATAGAATCACAAAATGGTTTTGGTTGGAAGTGACCCCTAGAGCCCATCTAGT
>KL256355.1:0-10250 GCA_000699545.1 Podiceps cristatus
AAATAAATATTTATTATAACTATTACTATGTAATTATTATGGAAGGACAAAGAGATGTGCTTTGGTATTTGCTGCTCACAGAATAAAGAGTATAAGGGTTGAGAAAAGGGTGGTGCAAGCAAGCATGGCACATACATGTGATGATAGACTGATGATAAAAGGTGGTGGAAGAAAGATTCTTATAAGGTCTACGATTAGTTTTGTTACTATGCTTTCTCTGGATTTGGAGAAGATAAGCTAAAATGAAAAATAAATAAGGGGAGAAAGGTTGAGAATAAACAGGGAAAGTATAGAAGGAAATTAGAATGAAGGGACAGTGAGAGAGAAAGTGGAAGATCTGAGGGAGCAGGTGGTCCCACCTGTCATTAGAAAAGAAATTCAACCAGTGAAAGTTAGTGAAAAATGACAGATATCGTATCTGGTAAATTTTTCTAGAGGGGTCATTTTTCTCTTATTTTTTTTTTCTTGAGGTCAAATGTTAGAACTCCTCTAAGCAGCTCTGGGTCAAATGACATAGTGGGGAGCAAGATAGCACTGTTTTGTGCTCGTATCTGAGATGATAGTTTCCTGGCTGTTCTTACTGAGCTTTCTGAAGCATTGGTCTGGTTTATCCTTGCTGCATTAATCTGTCTGCGTAGGTTACACCATTTGCGTGCATCTCATTTGCAAGAAAGATCAAGTAAAAAGACATATTGTAACTTCCATTATTAACCTGGTTTTACCTCTTTTTTGTATGTTTCTTTCTTTCTCATTTTATATAAATATTTAGGATATTGATTTTTAATGAGATAAAAATTTACTGAAGGAATCATACGTTCATTAATTCTTTACAGATACTAAAATACGATGTCTTCATTGCATGAAAATGTGTCACGCTATCCAAAAATACTGTGTGTTTAGGTTGGAGTTAAGTCTAAAAGTAAATAAAATAACTAGATCATTATCATATTGAGGAGAACACATTAGCAAACAACTTGTGGAAACAGTATAATTAAATAATGCAAATGGTTATTATTGGGTTTTGAAAATATGTATTATTACTGCTTGCAGCTTGAACACATAAAGCTTTCTACTTAATGAGCACAAAAACCTAACAGAAGTCTAACATACAGAGGAAATTACATTTCAAAACTGAAAGGGACCTTAACAATTCTCTAAAAGACTACAAAAGTTATATGATAATACTTAAAATTGAGGCTATTGCTGGCTAGATTTGTGTAGATAGTGGTAAATATGAAGAAAATAGAAAGCTTTAGTTCTCTAGCTCTTACATTTTAGGAAAGATTATGTAATACTTGATTTAATTTCCTTTGATTTGATCAACCATTGACTATTTCCATACCTCATTTAACCAAATATATGAATTATTTTGGCTTTTGTTCTAAGCTAGGCCCTAGTGAATCAAGAAGGACTTCAAGCTGTAGTACTCAAGAAAATTACCAGAAATATAAAAAATGATCCCTTTTTGTTGTTGTATTTAGTCTGTAGAAATCTAATAAACAAGTTTATCAGTGGAGTCCCTGAAAACACAATTTTAGCAAAATACCAAATATTCACTTAGAAGCGGAGAATGTATTTTATTGTATGGTTGTAAAAGACCTCACAAAATATTCCCTACTATCATACATAAAATAATATTAGATTTTGCTATCTTTTAACATTTGTTGTTAAGGAAGATCAATTCTGGTGTTGTAATTCCAGATGTTTATGCCAGCAAACAGGACTTAAGTTATTATGTTAATTGAATTAAGGAAAAAGGAAATATGATTAACATTTTGCTTCTCAGACCTAGGATTCTTCAGTCATCTGCTTTTAATTTCAACAGCTATTAGGTATTAGCCATATCAAATATTGGTAAAAAAGTCAATAATTAATCTTAAAGAAATATGATTTGGGTAAATCACAGCTACAGTATTATGGATAAAGCTTTGATAAAGGGACACACACTTAATAATCTGCAATTCTGTACCCACTACCTTCAGTTGAAAAACTCGTAGTGATATCAGAAGGACAAATTTCAGCCTGGCTGAAATTGCTATTTTAGAATATTGTTTATTAACCAAGCTTCCATTTATTAATCAGAGGCTAAAAATATTGTGGTGGGTTGACCCTGCTGGGCTGCTGGACACCCACCCAGCTGCTCTCAGGACAGAGAGAGAAAATAAGATAGGAAAGCTCATAGGTCAAGATAATGACGAAGAAATCAGTTACCAACTACCATCATGGGCAAAACAGACTTGACTTGAGGAAGATCAGTTTAACTTATGGCAAATTAAAAATAGAGTAGGATGGTGAGAAAGAAAGGCAAAAACTGAAAAGATCTTACTCCTACCACTCCTTATTCCCTGGCTCAACTCCTTCATTCCTGACTCCTCTACATCTGCTTCTCCAAGCAGAGTATGTGGATGGTGAATGGAGGTGTTACAGTAAGTCCATAACAGTTCTTCTCTGCCATTTGTTCCACCTCACACTTTTGTCCTACTCTAGTGTGCATCCTCCATAGTCAGCAGTCATTCAGGAAACATCCTGTTCCAGCATGGTGTCCTCTTCATGGCCTGCAGTGTGGATATCTGCTCCAGCATGGTCCTCTCCACAGACCATGGAAGACTGCTCTGGCACCTGGAGCTCCTCCTTCCCTTTTTCTTTCAGCTTGGTGTTTGCAGGGTTGCTTGTCCTACATTTTTTTCCTCATCCCTCTCTCTCAAATGCTGTACAGCAGGTTTTTTACACTTCCCTAAACACATTTTTCCAGAGATGCCACTATCTTGACTGAGGGGCTCAGCTGTGTCCTGAGGTGGGTCCACTGGAGTTGGTTGGAACTGGCTGTGTCTGGCACATGGGCAGCCCCTGTCCCCTTCTCTTCCTTGCAGCTCCTTGGCTGGCAAAAACTTGCCACCTATGCCCAATAAGAATATACATAATGGAACTTTGCAATTACTCTGAATACTTGAACTAAAAAATAAGACAATGCTATAATTCCAAAAAGGGGAATTTAGAGTTATAAAATGGATTTAATTTATGAATTTATTTTAGAGAGGTAAATAAATATGAACAACTTTGCATTACAAGTTCAGTTTGAAATAGAAGTTATTCATTATATACTTACATATACACATCCCTGCACACACATATATACATGCACTTACATGTATACATGTATTTTATATGTGTATGTGTATTTACACATACTTTTAAACATTATTGCCACAGTTGGGATTTCTCTGTTTTCCTTACCAAGAGGTATTAAAGAAGTATTGATCTAATGGAATATGGCAGTTCTGCAGAAAGAACATAACGTTCCAATTGAAAACATGTGAACTGTTAATTCTGTGTGTATCAGTCTCATGTAATTATGTAGAAGATACATCATGATTAACTGCTTTCAGATTGAAGATGTTTTTCTCTTGAGTAACTATTATAACAAAGTTATGTCAATATAATTTTCTATTAACTTTCAGTTTGCACGCTAAGGAGAGTAATAACTTCAGGTATACAAGGATATTGACTGGCATGAATCTTCTCTTTTCTTTTTTTATTCAAAAAATTTATAGAAATTAGTGGAACACATTACTTGTTATCACAATTTGGGATATAGAAAAGTAGTAGACATGTATAAGCTCTCAGAATATTTAAATTCATATAGTATTTGTGAAGAGATTTTTTTTTTCTTTTTCACTTTGTTTCTTGTTTTTTCACAGAGGAGTCTAGATTACCCTAAATAGATTAAATACTATGATATGGGTGAACAATTACTACAACACTTTATGCAAAAAGAAAGAGAGCATGTATCTTCGGCAGCTTCACAGTCTCCTCTGTGTCTGAGCCTAATGACTGAGTAGTCTCAAATGAGGAAAAGAGAATATTCTCACTAAATTTGAAGTTGACAAAATTTGTAGAGTTTATAAGTACACTAGAGGCTGGAATAAGGATTTAAATTATTTTGTTGATTTGGAGAAATAACCTTGTAGAAGAACCAAACTCAGTAATGAAAAGCTAGGTTACGCATCAAGTCATAACTGAATAGCAGAAATTCCTTTCAGCTAAAGTCATTAAATGAACAAATCTGAGATGCATTTCCAATTTGTGATTGAATTGTCATACATGTGTACTTGATTCTAAATGCTGTGGCACACAGGATTACTGCACAGATAGGTGTATTTTACGTCTCACAGTCCTCTGCAAGGGTCAGGTGCATAACATGGAAAACCAAGCAAGTATATGGTGCTTGTTCACTGCTCCCACATCTGCCTCCTTTGAGCTGAGGGACATAATCATTCTATCTGTGCCCTAAATTTAGCAAACCCGGAGTCAACACCTGAGCCTCTGACAGTCCAAATGGTTTACCTTCACAAAAAGCACCTTCTGTACGGAAACAGAGTTAAATTGATTAGATCAAGGTAAAGAAAGATATAAAAGTTGAAATGAATCAAGCTGAACACAAGTCACTTGTATAATGAAGTTATGACTGGACAAATTTCTTGTAGGAGCAAAGCAGCACACTACACAATGAACTGCATAATTCTGATATAAGGTCTAGAAAAGAAGACCTATGTAAAATTATAAAACAAATGTGACAGTTCCACAGGGAGAAAAAATATTGATGGGAGACTTACTGTTGTCAGACATACATGGGCATGTGTTTATGATTTTCTGTGTGTATATAAATGTAATACACAGGACTGTTGTAGGACTCTCTTTTTCTGCCTGTCTAGTCTCAATAGAACAAAAAATAAGAGCTGCAACTGTAATAATACTCAAGTAAAACATTACAGATTTTTTTTTGACAGTGGGATAGAATGCCTGGTTTGATCCCAAATACCAGAAATTTCCCAAAGAAGCATAATTTCTAAGAATGTACAGTTCCAACTTTAGGCATCCTGAAATCCTTTCTTGGCCTAAGTTTTAATGAATATTTTGCTAGGAAAGATAGGAAAGATAAGACAGTAATTATACTGTAAGAGGTTAGATGCAACTTTTGAGGGTATTCCAGAAATCAACTACTTCTGAGCTTTAGTTTTAATATACAAGAGGGATATTAATTTTCTATTTCACCCTTAGAGTTCCAAAAATATTAAAGATAAATAATTAAAGTGCAGGGACAAATCATTCTGGGAGATTAAGCAGTTGTTACAAAAAAGGTCAGCTTTGCATAAAAAATAAAGTTTAGATTACTTTTCTAAAACTTATATGTACAGTAGAAGAAATGTACTTCTTGGGGAAAAAATATCTTATTGTCTATCTGAAAAAAATATTACAGAATATGAAACTTGACTCTCTCTTCAATCAACTGACCTGTTTTCTCCATGGTACTCTATATAGTGAAATGTTTAGATAAATAAAGAAAGAAAATTTTAAATGGATACTTTACATGTAAGCTCCTGAACAAGAAGAGAAAGGTGTCTACAGATTCATGACATGTTTTTTATGTACAAATTCCTAACACTCAGAGGCTTTTCTAATATCTTTTGAAATTCTTTAGAGTTATTAAAGTCACAATCAATTATGCACAAAATGTAATTAACAAGACTTAGCATCTAACAGCAAACAGCGCATAGGTAGGGTTTATTAATCAAGAGTCTAATGGTTAGTGAGAGGTTCCATGGTGGATTATGAGACAGAACCAACCTGAGGAGCCAGAGGGAAGGAATATGTTGGCATCCATTTATACAGACTCATGAACACTGTAGTAACAGAAATAACAACACTCCTTTTATTCAGCCTCCATTTCTCAGTGGGAGCAACTAAGGACAACATCTCAGCAAATCTTTCCCAATGAAGAGTGAGAAGACTTTTCATTATTACGTAGTTTCCACAGAAGACATACAGATGCTACTGTAGACCAAATAACCATATAACCTCCAGAACTGTGAATGCCATATTCTTTTCTGCTTTTAAATGTTGAACTGTGCAAATACTCCCTCCTCAGAGGGAAATAAAGGCTTTTTATGGCCATCCATAGAGACAGAAGTGTCATGAGAGCAGAGAAAAAAGCCACATTATTTTAGATCTCTGTTTCCAGGATTTCAACACATTCTGTAACCCTACTGATGATTCTTACCAATGATCCATAGACACAATAATTCAGTGAAATGACCTTTCAGTCCTACAGGGACTCAAGGCCTAAGAACAACCTGATAGATGATGCCTAGGATGAACCTGTGCTAGTTGGGCTCTTCAGGTTCCCTGAAGCTCACTATACATTTACATGATGTTCTCGCTAAGGCATTGGGAAAAAGTCTGAAACTGGAAAAATTCAAGCTACCCCAAAATTTAGCCAGTCCAACATCTACAGGTATTCATACGGTCTTCTCTTTTCTTTCATTATCCACTAAAACATTGCATTTATGCATTTTCAAAGACTGCATATAAAAATATCTTCGTTCTGTGCTTGATCAGAAAACATTATCAAAACAGGAGTGCAAATGAGGATTCAGGAACTACAGAAAATCAGATCATCTTCCTTTCACCACAAGAGTCTCTTCAGAAAAGGCTCCAGGGTAACTATGATTTATCTTTATTCTAGTTTAATTGAAATTTTCATGTTTTACATTGCCATTAATTTGTAAGTTAGAAGCTGAAGAAATTAGTACCCTTGTGATTTACATGTCCCTATTTTCTCATCACAAGCATCAAGACTAAATAAATCTCTGCAGAGTTTGTCTGCAGTTATCATCACTATTAGCCAAATATCTCATATTCATGACAGATTCTGAACACACTGATTTTGCCAGTTTGGGGATTTGAAGAAAGCTATGACAAACATTTTTAGAGGACAAAATACTTTTTCAGATGCATACCACAGGAAAATTACCAGCCTGTCTGCTGAATGTGCATGTTGATATGGTATGGAAGCACACAATCTCAGCAAGCTAATTTTGCCTTGATATCATCATAATTGATGTCAGAGAAAACAAAAAAAGAGAACCATCAGAGAAAGAATTCCTGATAATGACAAGGAAAGGTAGCTACATATTAAATAAATTGTTCATGTATTCTAAATACCAAAATAATAGATGCCTTAAAATTATGGATGTGAACTTAATGATATACTGGGAAGGCTTGATCTGTGCAGTGGGAAAAATAGTTCAATGCTTCTAACATAAGTATTCTGCCTCTGTTTGCCTCTGATGACAATGAATCTTAATGGATTTGGAGCAGTTCTAACTTCTTCCTCTGAAATCCATAACTGATAAATAATGTTGCTGTCTCAGTTCCCAAGGGCTCACCTAACTGCCTGCTATATGAGCAGGACCCAGCTTATGTTGGTCTTGACGGATTTTTTTTTGGTACAAATGTCACATGACTATTTGGTAAACGTATGTCTCATTCTCCTCTCTTTGTTGGTCTTCTCTTTTACTGTCACAACACAAGAACTAGTAGCTTAAGGGGAAACAGATAGTAGGGAGAGTATGTATCTGGAGGTGCAGTATTAATTGATATTAAAACCTTAAATAACTGCAGTTCCTCTAGCTCATCAAAAGTTAGGAAGACAGGTTTCTTCCACTCTTGGATTGTCAAATGGAAAAGCAGAATTTCTCTACTTCTTTGTAGCTTCATAAAATTTTTGGTAAAAATCCTCTTCCTCCAAATCATACTTAATTTACTGTCTTCTTCCCTGTCCCCCCAAAAAGTAAAAATCCTACATAACTTAGTTCTTCTCAATAGTTGTGGTCTCCACTATCTAGCTGTTTATATTGCATCAAATAAATATCCAAAAATCAGACAGATTTTTGTTAGAAATTAATGTTGTTTTACAATGATTATTTAGTTATTCATTGTAATAACAAGCATTTAAATTGTTATGGGGAATGTGATAGTTAAAAATCTTGAACTTTCTTTAGCTGTATAGAAGACTGAGCAGATTGGGCAGAACTATAAGAAAGGTTCAAACTTCATAGTACTGTAGTCTTTTTTAATTAAAGAAATAAACCCCTTTGGAATCCATAACCAAATGAATGATACATGACAAAAGACAGAGCTAAGCCATTGAGTATGTTTGTTTAAAGAAGATGGGGCATGGTATTGGTTTTAAAAAGAATATATATTTTACCCTATAAAAGCTTAGTCTTTTCAAGCTATCTACAATGAAAGACTTAGAGTGAGATACCACCTAACTTTTGATGTTTCCAATAATGGTATCTATGCCTGAATCAGTTACCTAGACTTCCTTTTAAAATCAATGGAGAGAATCTGGACCGTCTCATATATCTACCTCAGGATGAGATGAATCACATCTTTCAAATAACTTCTGTGATTTTAAAGGGAGACTAAATGACTAGCTCATATGTTAACATCTGATATTTTATGAGATAAATCCCACTCCACAGCCTAGATGATAGTATGAGCATCACAAACAAAATCCGAATTTATGGGCCTACTTGTTCATAAAAGACCGGAAATCAGCTACAATGCTAAGATTAATACCTGTATCTTTATTCGAGCAGTGATATACTCTTTAGATAGCTAGCACCTACCCAAAATATTTGGAAAAATTTTGCGAGACATTTTCTCTACAATAGCATTCACAATTTTTCTCCCTCCAGTCCTAGAGCAGAAGAGAAAGGATAAAAATCTTCAACTTCATATCAATATCATTATACTCATTACCTCCATGTTCACAAGGCAAATGAATTTGCAGCAAGAGTCAGTCTTATAAAATTAAACCCATGTTATTAACTTATATGATTCAAGCATGTAGGTTGCACCAGGCAGTGCTAATAAGGATAGTTACTTCACAGTAAATCTGTTCTTTGTGCTTCATGGTGACAGCTGAGTTAGCTGTGGATAAAGTCAGCTGAACACTGGAAGCACCTTAGTATCAAAGAAATGTTGAGTTCTACCTGGAGTAAAACTTACTCTGGAAATGCCTGTTCAGCATGTTAGCAGAACTCCGGGCTGATGTAGCTATACTGTTCTTATACCTAACACGCTCTTTCAGAGTAGCACCAAATCTTGCTGTATCTCCTAGCATACATCTACAGAAGCCTACTAAACAACTGGGCTGCTTTGATTTCTGTTGAAATTGGGAGGAATGATGTCATAAATTCCTGCAAGAAGACTTTTGGGGTTCTCCGTAAGTATACAATGCATATACCATATAACAAAATACATAGCTTTACATATCATGTTACCTGCAACAAATATAATTAATAATGAAAGAAAATAGAAAGAGAGCAAGATATATATGTGTAGAAGACAGTCACTAGAGATTATGTATTGCAGTAGTTACTTCTGAAAGTTAGAACCAGCAGCTCCTGTCAGAAATATACATTTATCTAAATATTTAAAAGGGCTGAGTTCTGCATTATTGTAGACATTGCCGAGACAAGATAAGCTTATGACAGGCATATTGAAGCCATTATGTAGGGTATTGTTGAAAATATGACAGGCCATAACTCTTGTGGAACTCCCCTTGCATATTAATACAGAATTCAGCAGAAGATTTTGATGAAGTTAAATGCTTTGACAGAATAAATTTGACCTTTGAGACAAAAACAAAACATGGTTTTCAAAGCTTCCTATTCTCTCTGGTTGCAAAAGCATTAAATTACAGCACAACAATATTTGTTTCTTATGACAGAGGATGCAGCTTATGTGATACATTGCAAATGTGTAGCCTAGCTAGCATACTAGATATTTCTCTTAATTTAAAATATTATCAGTTTCTATTTTGGTATTTTCAAACAGAAAAACTTGAGCAATTACATGTAAAACACAAGAATAAGTATCCAAGAATTTTGTAGACTAGTAAGGAACTAACACTTGCTTTACTTAATCAGAATATATATGCCCACAACAAAAGTGCATTTTCTACTGATTAAATCTAAAGGCAGTATCAGTCACAGAATCCAATAAGTACAAGTCAGGATTCCACCTATGTGTAAATCTAATGCCATTTGCAAAAAGTTGTGAATGAATATAGAATTCATCATCAAAATGAAGGAATATTTTCCATTTTGATGGAGTTCAGTAATATGAACCATTGAATAATTACTCTGAATTTAGAATTTGAATGAGCTTGAAGCTCAGAAGGAGTATATCACCCAGACCCAAACAGAAGAAAAATGATCCCAATTCATTTCTCTCGACAGAACTGCACAATGAAGCCTCCAAATCTACATAGAATGAGTTATTGAATATATAACTCCTTAGACATGCTAAATTTGGTCAGGAAAGAAACTTAGAATGATTTTGCATAGTTAGGATTAAATAGCTACAAAATGTGCTGCTTTTTTTTTTTTTTTTTTTTT
>JMFS01007815.1:0-12719 GCA_000699545.1 Podiceps cristatus
GCTGGAGACAAAATTAGCTCCGATCCAGCCTAAACCAGAACATTTACAAAATTTTGAATTTTGACAGAATTCCACTAGTTTTATTCCAAAAACACTAGTGGAATAAAAAAAAAAATTAATGAATAGTGACATAATCCTTGAGTGATATGAAGTGACACAGAGGTGGATAGGGACAGATGGAAATGGGAATCTGGCATGTTTGTAGCATTTACAGAAGGTCCTAGGGGAGACCTATTTATTTCTTTGTTGTACAGAAAAAAAGGACAGCATTTTCAATAGATACTTGCATAAGATTATTCAAATAAAGTTGTCTTCAGTTTATCTGGGCAAACACATATTGAGTAGATAGTTAGAACAGAGCAAGGCAATTCACTTTACCTTTTTTCCATGAAATTACGTGTTCCTGACAGTAACTCCTGTCTGTGCACTGTGAATCAATAGGGGTCTAAAGTCCTTCTGCATGCCAAACTATTTATGAGGACTTTAAATGTAAAAAAGCTGTAACACTAATGTGTTTCATTATAGATGGGAACAGAGGAGTCATTCCTCATGTGATGCAGCTGGAAATCTAGTCCGTGTAAAACAGAGAATTCTACGTTACAGCTGTATGATAGAACTGCTTGGTATTATTATAGCCTGCATAAATCTTACTAGTTATCACAGCCCAGCCCTGGAAAACGAAAAACCCTTCTAGTTCCTTTTCTCCCAAGTCTGTCCTTAGCGTATTTCTTCTGCAACACCTAGAGAAAGTGACGCCTAGATGAAAGCTCATTGGAGAGCAGTGCCACTTATACATGTAGGTTGGTCAGTCTTCGCAAAAACAAACTTGCATTACTCTTGCCCTTTCAAAGTCTTCCTAACCACCTGCTTGGCTGTTATCACCAGCTCTGTTTTGATACATGGCTGGATTTTAATGTCTTTGAGCTTCTAATGAAATGGAAGTACTAAATACACTAGTATCAACCACATCACTGCTTTCATTTTTTTTTTTTTTCCCAACAGCCTGATATACCTACCTAGTAAAAGGAGAAAGTTATAGGCAGGATACATGAATATGCTCATCTTCCTAATCCAATAATTAGTGAATTCTGTTCTTGAGTTCAGTATTCAAAGAAATCCTGAATTTAGACAAGCTCAGTAAAAGAAGATGCTTGCAGGAGAAAAGCATAATGAAAGTTTACCAACAGCTAAATTAACCATTAACCACTGTCAATGCCTGTAGCTCGCTATGCTTTATCAATGTCTACAGCTGTGTGTAAGTACTGCTGAAAGCCGTATTTAAAGATTAGCTTGATCAGTATGCACAGGATGAATTATTACCCTAAGTGATAATCATCAGTCCTAAAAAGGAAACTATTTTCTGCGTGTTTTTTTTTCCTTACAATGTTAAGATATGTGAACACATTTTATCATTTGAACTGGCAGAAATATTTCCCCAGCTTCCTCATTCTGGCTTCATTGGAAGGTCACCACTGCTTGAAAAAAAACCAGCAGTAATAAAATATCAAATTGTGTTTGCAAGTGAAGCAATGCAAAGAAGATCTACAATATAAACCGATAAAAATGTAAATATGAATGCAATCAGCTGTGAAAAAAGGTCTGCGGGAAGAATTCTTAATATTCATTTTAAAGGAGAACAATTTTTTACAGCAAAGAAGCAGGAAATTATTAAAGGTTATCAAGAAAAAATATTTATGTCATTTATGTGAATTTAATTCTATAAACTGAGAAATCCCTTTTAATTAATTCTGCTGTCAAATACCTTTAATTTGGATAAATATAGCTTGACAACCTGGGTACAGTAGTTTAATCATTAAAAATTAGCCACATAACTGTAAACTTAATGTTACTATTGAAATGGTTGTTGTATTTCAGGGACCCTAAAAAGGTCAAAAAATTGACCTGAAATTCCAAATAAAATATTCTTCAGACAAAGTGAAAAAAAAAAAAATCCCATCTGGAAACAAAAGGTTTCCATTCTAACTTGTTAAAGACGTAGCAGTGGATAGTCGACATTAGGTTCATGCCTAGAAAACTTATTAACTGGGGTGTGTGGGTTTTTTTCATGATCGCTGCCAGATCCAATAGCCAAAATGTCAAATCATACTGGGTTGACAGCCAAGGCAGCAGGAGGAGTAGGTGACATTGCCCTCTGCTTTCTCTGCCGCTGGAATTTGTTACCCCAGCCGAATTTCAAGGGGCTGCAGGAGGGGGTGGGTGGCGTGCCCTTCACTGCTGCCCTAGAAAATAGCAAAAAGTTTCAGTGCCTTGCTGGCATCTGCAACTCATGGCAGGACACGAACCTGGTTTTCCACCATACTTGTCAGAACACTGTAATTTACAGTGAAAGAAAGAGATAGATATATCAGTAATATGTAACCCAAAGAAACAGAGAGAAAAACTCATGAAAACAACAGTAAGGATAATCAGGAAATATAAATGGGCAAAATGTGTATAAAAAAAGAAATATCTAGGTAAAAAATACATCGGTAAGTCTTTAGTTTAATCCCATAGTAACTTCAGATCTTGAATATGACTAGATGTTGCAATAAAAGAGAGGAAAAAGCAATTATAGTATAAACAGACCACTTTAGCTTCTCTAAAAGATATCCCAAGTAGACATCACCCATTATATAATTAAACTGTCATATCTTGTAATGACTTAAAGAATTCAAACTAGAAACATCTCAGTGTCAGAGCGCTTTGCAAGCTTGATTTTCTTTGAAGTACCTTTGAGTTTAATTAGAACAGAATCTTCAAAGAGCTCACCATTTGACTACCTATTGTGAAAAAAGGACAAAGGGTGGCTCTGCACTACCGATTTATAATCTTTGTCTTGCAAATCCTTGGGACTTCCTGGTCACAATTCTAGTCAGTCGAGCAGAAACGTGGGAATAAAGCTGTTAAACATCCAACAGCTACCCCACAAAAAGGGGGGACTTAAATTCTTAGCCATTATTCCAGAATAATTTTTGCCACTTTCCCTTGTTGCTTGTTTCATTACCATCTAATTACTTTAAGATCATTTTGACTTTATGTCTATAAAAACCTGCTTACATATTTGTCACAGTCACCCTCAAACAGCAGCATGCCATGACTTGTAAGTCCTATTAGTATTAATGAGATGTATGTCATTGATGTTAGTGTCTCACAGTTAGACCCGTGTAAGAAACACGTCCTGAAAATGTTGAAAAGAAGGTGACGTTCTAGTCTCTTATTTTTACATTCTGTGCTGAATTTACCAAATAAACACACAGCAACTCAAAATCATCTCAATAGAAGGTGAAATGGGCATAAATCAGGGTCACTGGTTCATATCTAGGTCTGAAATATTACACAAAAATGCAGAGGTTAGTGTTTAAGAGTAACAGAGGTTCTGCAAGGAAATTATGTTCTCAGTGTTGGTCTTCTTGTTTCCCTGATCTTGTCAAGTAATTTTACAACACATTTTGTCTTAAAATTTTAAACACGTTCACTGTGCGTCACATGAAGACTGGATGGTAATAAATAGCTGCTGGCATTTTTTATTTTTTTAAAGAACTCGCACTACGACTGTCAGTTTATTCTACTTTTTTTTTTTTTTTTATTTGGAGGGGACTCATGAAAGAAGAAAAAATTGGATCTTTTTAAAAATATTCCTTCCTGTTAGTTTTTTTTGGGGGTTTGTGTGTGTGTGTGTGTTATTTCCAAATTATGTAAGATATTTCTGTCATCTTGCATCTACCTAATGTTTCAAAGGAAGTCTGGAAAAACTTTCCAAGCATCAAATGCTTCTGAATCTAAATCAAGACATAAAGCTAAGCAGACACCATCAGAATCAAGACAATCTTAAATGTATTGTTCACAATATCCAGACCTGAAAACAGGGAACTGAACTAAGTATTCTATACTGTGCTTTTTTACAATAAAGCTATAAAATTTTATAAAAATTCTGTTGCAGCTCAGAAATACAGGTTCCTCATTATTTTTCTTTATTTTTCTATATTCTCTCTATTTTCTATAGTGAGATCTGAAATGTAGGTTACGGAACTATCCTTCCCTAACCAAAATAACAAGAACGTATATAAAATGTAGTCTCAAGTTAAAATAGCAGACTTCCAGAAGTTCAGTTACATAAGACAATTTGCAACAGACATATTCGTATGTTAAATTTGCGTACAATATAAATAACGATGGCTCTCCCACTGACTGTGCAAGACCGTGTAATGTAGCTCCGTTTTCCAATGCTGCATGCTTTTTCATATCTGGAAAATAGGTGCTATATCACTTTGTTAAATTATGAAACCTACTACTGTCAGAACTAACATAGGAACCAGCAGTGCTGTTCATTTTCGTGTTTTAGCTGAAAAATGATAATGTTCAGAAATATTTTATCATATTTCAGCATTTTCTAATCTATTTTGACTCAAGTGACTGCTCTCCCAGCTGTGAATCTATGCTGGCTGACACCTCTTCTGCTTCTCAATAACATTAACATGTGCCCGTATTGCAAACAGAAATAAAATACTCATTCCTTTTCATGTCACCCCTTCGGCATATCTGGCATACCTCTGTCCTCTCCCACAACCTTCTAATTGCCATAGTAGCATATCTTGTAGTTTGGGAAACACTATCAAACTCCAACGCAGATTACAAGCAAAATATTCTGCATTGCACGGCAAGCAAGCCTGATTTAAAAATAAATTCAAAGCAAAGTACATATATACTTAGACTTTCTTTTTACTCACAAGAGGTTCTGCCATGATGATGCGAATCTTGCGTTCAGCCTGAGTAGTAAAATTAACAAACAAACTCTTCAGGACATATTCGCCTGGTTTACTGTCTGGGTCAACGTTGATAGGCAACATGGCTGGAGGTCCTTTTTCTCGCTGTGTACCAGAAACAGGTGGGACAGGTGGCTTGATATATCCGTTACCAACTGGAGAAGCTGAAATATAGAAAAAACACATTTACTTCTGGGTAATGCAACATGTCTTAACTTTTCCTGAGCATCTCAATGGCCCACTACACTGTCAAAGCAAAACTGAAGACTAGTTGATAATCAAAGAAATACACAATTCATAAATACAATTTCCATGGTATAGTTATAGGTAAAATTTACATAATCTAGACTGGAAGAAGAAATCAAAGATGAAATCTTCTGTATTAAAATCAAGTAGTTCTTACTATGCAGCACACTCTCAATGCTCTTTTTTGACATGGTAAGACTTGCTGACACCTAACTGTTCAAATAACGTTCTCATTTCTTATCCTTTGTCTTGCAGGCCAGATCTGTAACTCAGTTGTCAAATAAAAAATTTATTCTTCATTGCTATTAAAACTGACCTATCCTTGCAAAAGTCAGGAGTCTGATCTTTTGACTAAGGTGAGTTTTAAAGGGCCTGATTTTCTTCTCTTTTATACTGAGGTCAATCAAGAATGTTTCCTTTAAGAACAATGACATTTCACCAGTATATATCTTCTATGAAGAGTCAGACACAATTTTTTTTCCATGGCCAAAAAATGTTCATTATGTATTAGTTTTCCTGAAAGTACCAAACCCTACAGTCCCATCTGGCAGTTGTGAGATCACATCTGGAGTACTGTGTTTAGTTTTGAGTTCCCCCATGCAAGTATGACATTGCTGTTCTAGAACAAGGCCAAGGGAGGACCACGAAGATGGTCAGGGACTTACGTGCTTGCTCATGAGTACAGGCTGAGAGTGCTGGACTGGTTCAACCTTTAGAAGGCTAAAGGGAGATCTTATTGCAGTCTTCAGCTACCTAATGGTGTGTATCAAAGATGGAGCCAGGCTCTTCTTTGAGCACAGTGACAGGACGAGAGGCAACAGACACTAGTTGGAATGTGGGAAATTCCAATTAAATATGTGGCAAAATTTCCACTTTGAAGGGGTGATCAAACACTGGTACAGGCTGTCCACAGACAGAGTAGAAGTTCCTCTCTTGCAGATACTTGAAACTTGATGGGACAAGGCCCCGAGAAACTTCTCTAGTTGGTGAGCAGAGGTTGGACCAATCATCCTCCAGAGAACTCTTCTGATCTAAATTATCCCATGATTCTATGAATTCCCCATAACCAGTATCAAGATATTATGTACTAGGCTTAGCTTACTGTTTTCTCTGGGAAACTGAGGAAAAAATAAATTGAAGTACTATGAAACAAAACTTCATTAGTTCAAATATTACCATTCTATGCATAAAATTTCCAAAACAAAATCTGCAGGCTTAGCTCTTATTGGCAATACAAGTCACGTCTGGTCTTCAGGCGGGTACTGGTAGCACCCTCTCTTAGGTCTGCCAGAGACTTTAGCAAATTAAGTAACACTGGGAAGACCAGCCATCAGCCACTCTGAATGCAATGTAGGTGTCGTAACACCCGTGAGCACTGCTGGTGATTGGGACAGAGGTTCTTTAATGCAATACAGATGCTGGAAAATTTTGTGAACTAATACCAACTAATACAATTATAGCATTTCCCCATAGCATTGCATTCCAGAGTGTTACATTGTATGTTGCATCCAAGTTGCAAAGAAAGAAAGAAAGAAGAATGACCTGCAATGATGGATGCCGCACATCTAATGCCTTTAGCCTTTTCTTTTGAGGCAGAAAAGCCTAACTTACAGAACTGCAACTACTACTGAAAGTAATTTTCAACTATTATTTACATGAGATTGTTTTAAGAATTAATCAGATTTTAGATCTTTCCCAAATACTTTAACACTCCATTGCTGCAAAAACCTGAAAAAGATGAATTCCAAAGACTATATTATTGTTTGAGAGTATTGAAGATGTGGCAGAATCAGACCCCAAATTCATGCAATGAAAAATAAAAAAGGTTCAAAGAGAACATACTTTTCATTTAGAAAAATCAAAGTTTAGAAGTCTACTCTATGACTATAATGCAAGTTAGAAAGGCTTTTGTTCATGTAGCTGTTACTCTGCAAGTGTGACACATCCATACTTCACTTTGAAATTAACTCCCGATTGCTAAGGTATGCCATCACTCTTTCGCACAGCAGCACCACTTCTTCCATTCTGATAGATGTCTCTTGCTAGATTTGTTTCCTGCAAAGTTTCACTAGTTTTTGAGGGCAAAAGCATAATCATGGAGTTTTCTTGGAATTATGACTCTGCATAAAACAAAATATGTAGAACAGTTCTGCATTTGTATTATACAAAACTGTTTCTAAAAATAACCTGTTGTTCTGAATAATAGTCTACTTCGAAGTACTGAAAAAAGAGCCATCAGAGAGGAGTTTAAGCATTACTCCTGTCATCACCTAAGCTCTCCTAAAGTTTAAGCATGAAGACAGTGGGATGCAAAAGATCACATGCCAATTTATATGGACTATCGAATATACTAGGTAATGGAAATTCCTCCACAAACAGCTTTAGGAAGAAGTCAGGCAATATTTTTACAATCACTACTATGTTTGCCAAATGTCTGGTTTTGACTGGCTCACATCGATCCATGAAATCAGTTTGATCGCCAAGTGCTCTGTTAGGAAAAATGTTATTTTGTGAGCAGTGAAACCAATTTTTTAAGGACTCACGTCCTCCATGCAGCAGAAGCCCTGCCCTCCCGCCATCATCACCCCAGGCACCCCCAGCCCTTCGCAAGCTCCCTCCTGAGCTCCGCGCCCGGCTGGGCAGGCAGGCTGCCCGCTGCCAGCCTCTGCCAAGCAAAATGCACCCGGGCCCGGCCGCCGCCTCTCTGGCCAGTGCAGCCTTCCCGGGCTCCCTCTTGAAGCAATCCGTGGGAATCTAATCAAATGCAAACTTGCCTTCTGTTCCCCAGGCAATTTTGGTTTAAATTGGCTACTGTGTTCAAAATTCACTGCGCAGGGAGATGCGGGAGGGATGGAAGGAAGGAAAGCAGCTTGTGAGATCATGCACGCCTCCCATCCTTACAAAATTAAGTTTAAGAAACCCTCGTCACACTACCTGGGAGCTGCCACCTTTACCTTCAATCACTGTGGCATTCAGCCAAGATTTTGAGACTGGAATTTAAATCCACATAGCCATTGTTCGTAGTAAGCTTTTTAGCAGCAATGCTGTTAGGTATGCGACACGGGCTGATCTAATTTGTTTTTCCTGGCATCTAACTGAAGAATCAATTATTTGCACACTGTAATAGAGAAATGCAATTATTTGTGAGATTTGTCAGTGCACCAAAAGTTTTTATTCTAGGACTGCCCATCCTTTCCCCTAAAGGAGGGAAAAAGGATATCCCCGGGGTTAACATCTATCATTGCTACAGCAATTACAACAGTTATAGAAATGACTGACATATGACACTGATTTAGCTCAAATTTTTAAAAGGTCATTTTGTAGTTGCTAATTCCATATAAGCATCTTCAGCGTGGAAGTTAACATTGCCAACAGTTGATCATGAGTTGGTCATGAACTATTATATACAGGTTTGGCTTCCGAATGCATCTTTTCATTTCCATTATCTCAAGCATTTGTATATGCCTGATATTTGAATTGCAAAAATCTGGCCCAGTGACTAAACTGTCACTGACATCCACACTGATAATGTATGAGCTTTAACAGAATATAATTATTTTTCCTAGACTGAGAGCCCTACAACGCTCATTTAAAAAAAGTTGCCTCTGACACATAAAACTGGAAATCAAGGACTCAAAATTAAAGAAACAGCTGCATTAAAGTCATCCATGATTGATCCCTTTATGTCGACACATTATAATGTGGGTCTTAAAAATATCAATAAAAAGGATGTGTCCATTTTTGCCGTCTATGCCAGTGAAACATTGCCCCATTAAATAAAAGGCATAATTTTTAAGTGACAAATCACCACATATAGTTCGTATGGGTCTATGCAGAAGATATCTGGTGGGAGCGGGGCGGGAAGAAGGGGTTATATTCAATTCTAAATATTTATTTCATTGTCAAATTCAGTTTTTACTATCTGGTTTCAAAATAATGTTGTTCTACAAAGAGAAGGACCAGAATGGACCACTGAAACATTTAGTTTGAACTCCTAACTTACTGTACGGTACTGGTCACCACACAAGTACTGCATTGAACTAAACCCTTCACCTTGAGAAAAACAGCTCATTCCCAAGGAGAATGAATGGTGATGCACGCGCAGGAGACCATGGTAACCCTAATGCCCGAGGGCTCTGCAATAGCAGGGAATCTGTAGGTCAATTTTAGAGAGTTGTATATGTGTTTAAAGCTCCTCTCCTAGGAAAATCTGTAAAAAAGATTAACTATGCTTGATCAACTATAAGATGTGTGTACCATTTTAGGGTGAAATTCTGTCTGAGGGCTACTTCTCTCAAATAACTAATTTTCTCATTTCCAAGATATGTTCCCTCCTGTATCTGCAGTAAGCTGTATTTCAAATTATACTCTTTTCCTACAGAGTATTTTCATTCAGCTCAGGCTATAACCATAAGATTTCCTCAACGTTATGCATTTTTAAAAAATTAAAACCAATGATTAAATATGAAAGTAGCAATGCAGTATCACATCTGGTTGTCACCACAACCACATACTATTGCCACAGAAAGGATTACTGAACTAAAAGCACTGCTAATTTTTTTCCTGTATTGATCATTTGCCTGATCAGAGAAATAGCTGTAAAAAAGCACAGTAGTTTTCACACACACACACACACGGTCACTAAACTGATAATGGGGATGGGTATGAAATTCAGTTATTAGAGAGTTTCTGCTATGATTTACACTACAGGTATTTTTCTTAAAGCTCTAAGATGAAGCAAATTAACAGAACGATCATAATGCACAAGCCAAGTCTCTGCTACACTGGGTACAACTTCAGCCAAACAGAGTTACTGAATTTTCAGTAACTTTAAGCAGAAGAAACAGACATTGCATTTCTTTTAGTCAACTGTGTCAAATTTACACTTTAGCAACAACAAACAAACTAGTAACACAAACCAAAACATGTATTTGCAGTATTTTCATACCTACCGAGCCCCTTTATAAAGCCGATCACACTGGATTTTCTCCAACATGCTACTGTAATATCCATGAGCCTGTGAATACCTGAAATGTTCCACTCCTTCAGTTAGAAAAGTTAGAATCCTTTTCTAACTAAAATCGAAAAGGAAATTAGCTGTTTCATAATCCCGTTTCATACTTGACTATAAATTTTTCAGCATTGAGGCAGACATTTCTTTTTGGTTTTGGGTTCTGTTTTTTAATAGACAAGTGCTGAAGACCTACAATGTGTGAGCTGGAGCAGGCCTCCGGATCAGATCAGCCTTTCCATAACCAAAGGAGTAATTTTTAGCTTCAGCATATGATGATGACCACTCACAGAGTGGCTGCATGTCTATATTTATCCACAAGTACATACTATGCTGACAGATTAGCGAAACCACTTCAGGCACTCCAAGAACATGAGACAGGATAATGGAGTTCCACACAAACAAACCATGCATGTCAAACACACGTATTATACAATCCAAGCTGACAGCAATTAGTATAGAAATGCAAAGAACAGAGACAACACAGGATGGGTTTTGTTTAGTAACTAAGGTCTTTTGGCCAAAAGTACATACAGCTTAAATTCTATGGGAGAAAACCAACCCAGTATCTCTTCTTTTCCCATGCCCAGGAGTCAGTGAGAAACCACATATCCTTAAGGATAATTATACATCTACTGAAAAATTCTCAAGAAAATTTGCTTTGTTTTAAAACTGCAATTATAATATTAAAGAGAAAACAAATTATTAAATAAAGTGTGAAGAATTTAATTTACAAGTATATGGTACCTGTGCCTAGGCTACCCAAACGCAGCTTTTTCACCCTTTAAAGGAGAACATTCCCAATTAGTTTGAGCTTCATAGACAAAAAGAATAAAATACAAGGGAAACTTTTGCTGAAAGAAACAAATAAAAGCCTAGAAGATCCATTTGTATCTCGGTGAAAGAAACTGTAAGATTCCCAAGGAAAATGTTATTCCAGCATATTAATAAGATGTAGCAGTAGCACCATTTTAATGTAAGCATCGTTTTCATCATTCATTTGCATGTTTCAACAAAAAATAACCATAAAGGCATAAAGTTAATGAATAAAACATAATATTAATGACTTGCAATATATATAATAGGAAATAAATTTATTTACAGTACAGGACTTTATGATGATCAATTGATACTACTAATGTCGGATCCTTTTGTAATCCTCTTCTAGGAAGTTTTCAGGAGGACCTGACTATATGGCCTTTAGCCATTTCTAAGGTCCATATAGAAGCTGTATGGATCTGCCATAAGCAATAGCATTGCAGACTTAGCTTTCCTTCTCTAGCTCTGGACTAGCTAGAGCTCTAGCTCTAGCTCATTTACACCTCCAACTGTAGTGAGGCTGGCATGCATTCTCCTAGGGATGGAGATCTGTAATTACCATTTCCATGTCTATGTCACAGGCAGAGAGTATCAACTGTGGAGCTGTGATAATACACTTAACAATGTACTGCTGCAAAGCTTCCATTATTTTAATAAAAAATATGAAATAAGCAGTAAACAAAACATGTAAGCAAATATTCATATCGCCTGAAATTGATGCCCTGTGAAGGCTCATTTGCAGGTGAGAGAATTATTTGCAGTGAAAAATTCACTCACTGACAGCAGTTTGTAGACTCGGACAGTAGATACAGGGACACACAGACAGTAAGAGCACATGAGAGAGTCTATATGCAACACTACAGGCTTGGGGAGAAGCGGCTGGAAAGCTGCCTGGTGGAAAAGGAGCTGGGGGTGCTGGTCAACAGCTGGCTGAATGTAAGCCAGCAGTGTGGCCAGGTGGGCAAGAAGGCCAATGGCATCCTGGCTTGTATCAGCAATAGTGTGGCCAGCAGGAGTAGGGAAGGGATCGTCCCCCTGTACTTGGCACTGGTGAGGCCGCACCTCGAGTGCTGGGTTCAGTTTTGGGCCCCTCACTACAAGAAGGACATTGAGGTGCTGGAGCGTGTCCAGAGAAGGGCAACAAAGCTGGTGAAGGGTCTGGAGCACAAGTCCTATGAGGAGCGGCTGAGGGAGCTGGGGGGGTTTAGCCTGGAGAAAAGGAGGCTGGGGGGAGACCTTCTTGCTCTCTAGAACTACCTGAAAGGAGGTTGTAGAGAGGTGGGTGCTGGTCTCTTCTCCAAAGTAACTAGCAACAGGACAAGAGGAAACAGCCTTGAGTTGCACCAGGGGAGGTTTAGATTGGGTATTAGGAAACATTTCTTTACTGAAAGAGTGGTCAAGCACTGGAACAGGCTGTCCAGGGAAGTGGTGGAGTCACCATCCCTGAAGGTGTTCAAAAAATGTGTAGATAATGGCACTTAGGGACATGGTTTAGTAGGCATGGTGGTATTACGTTGGACTTGATGATCTTATAGGTCTTTTCCAACCTTAATGATCCTATGATGCGATGATTCTATATTGCAAAAAGCTCACAACGTATTTTCCCTCTTAGCAGAACAAAGTTGTCTCCAAAACTATGCATAATAGAAATCTCAGTGAACTTTTATTTGAAGACTCCAGACTCTGAACACTCTAAAAGTGTCGTTCAAGCAACTACTGGGAGAGGACACCAGGCTGATCTGTGCAGCTGCCTTGATACAAGAACATGACATAAAACTATCCCAAGTCATCCTGTCTCTTCAAAAGCCTATTTAATCCAAATAGAGGGTTCTTCAGGAAGTGTTACTTTAGTTGATGTCATGGTTTAACCCCAAACGGTA
>KL256357.1:0-22462 GCA_000699545.1 Podiceps cristatus
GCTCCGTCCTGGCTGAAACCAGGACACACCAGTTAAACAAAAATTGAAATATTTTATTTGGCATTTTTCTGTTGCCATGATTCATAACGTGAGCTGTTCAGATAGCTGGTCTCTCATAAATCAGAGGTTTTGTTGTAGCAATGAATCCTAAACACTTCTGGTTTTAGGGCACAGTTACTGTACAGGAAGTGTTTAATGACAAGTAGTGTTCCTTTTGGCTTTTAAAGTTACTCTGTTTTCATTCATTGTATAAATATGGCATAACTATAAATATTATAAATTTTAATATAGTACATAAGTATCTTTAAAAAATACACTTCTACCATGATCTACTGTGAGTTACCTAAAGCAGCTAACTGAGAGATCATGGGCTCTGTTTATTTTATTCTTGAAGAATTTAGTAGGTAAATTTGATTGAGTCTTTCTTAGATATTTAAAAGCACATGCTTGAATAGGTCTTTCTAAGATAATTTCTAAGATCCTTCTAAGGTAATAGTCATCTTATCTCATTGTGAAATTTAATTAAGTAGGTTCTGAGAGTGTAATAGTGTCAGTCACCAGAAAACTTGAAATGCTTGACATTTTAAATTTTCTAGAAATAAAGGACTTTGTTTTCCTGCTTGTGTCAAAATGGACAACTTGCTCTGCAAGGCAAAAATGTACTATCCTAAACCAATTTTTTATTATTATTATAAGCATGAAGAAACTGAGCATCAAATGAGCAAGACTGGGCCAAATACTGTGATATGTCTTGCCTAAGGAATTCTGTGTGATAGTTGTGGAAAACTTGGAAAATATTTCTCTTTTACTCGCTACAGTCAGAACAATATGTGCACGTATGAGAATAGATGTGCTTTTTAAATGTGTCTCTGCTTACAGTATTGCTTTCTGCCTTGACAAGTTGTGCTGAAGAACCAGAATTGAAAAAAAAAAAGAATCAGTGAATTGATTCTTCTTTTGGATGTTTCTTCCCACAGATTTTTTCTTTTGTAAACTTTTCACATGCTCCTTTCGATTGAACCACAGTTGTCTTACCTCGCTGGAAATGTGAAGGTTGTATTTAGCCTGACAGGGCTCTGGGTTGAAGGTTGTACTTAAAGTCAGAAAAAGGCATAAACTCTACCAGCTTATCGAGACCTGTAATCAGAGATGTATCCAAAGCATTCAATTCGTGATTTCTATCAGGGATTTTTCCATGATAAACTCATAATAAAATAATGAGGTACTAAACCACTGAACATTTACTGTTGTGACCGATAAATACATAGATTGTAGCTGGGGCAAGACTTAAATCACCACTGCTTTTGTGCCACTGTTTTCCCTTGTTGCTGACATCCAAGCGAGGTAGCAATGACAGCCTTTATTGCAGTGGTCCTCTGGTAGCCAGATCTAGAGTCTGCTGGTGCCACACCTTCTGCAGGTATTACACTGCAGCATTCAGATTTGTTCCAAGCAGGGAGTGATGAGCTTAATAGCACCTACAGTGTTTGAGAGAGTTCCGTATAGATGCTGCTTGTTGCTCTGGTGACAACAGTGCTTTTTTTTTTTTTTTTTTTTTTTCATCAGAAATACATCCCCTGATGTAAAAATAGCAGCCTCAGTCAGAATGCATGCATTCTTCAAATGTTTTTGTTGGCAGAAATGGGCAAGCTGTGGTCATGGAAGGTGGTTCAGTGCCAGATCCAGTGTTAGAAACTGTACATTAGTGAAAGTGTTTTCATTTTCTTCATTTACAATGTTCAGCCATAAGTTTCTGTGATAATGACACTGTCAGCGTAACTCTATGAAATCACAAACTGAGAACTGTGACATGAGAGTTCTGTATACTAAAATGCGATGAAGAGTCAAGATTGTCTTTCATTCCCTAATACAATTTTAAAATTAAATTACGAAACTTCCTAAGGTGAAAAAGTGATAAACTGCTTTTTTCACCATTTTCAAAATTGGTTGCATTCTTTTGTGATGAAACAGGTGCTCTGCTATGCAGGATGGCTGCATGCTGAAATGGAAAAGGTGTGATTGCAGTGTCTCAGCTGAAGGACAGTACGGAAGAGCCCAACAGAGCCCAACATGGCAACCCCTAACTGCTTCAGTATGACCAGCAAATCATTTAGAAGAAAATCAAAATGAGGCAGCATGGGTTAGATTTTTTTTTTTTAAATAGTGTTTTTTTCTAAGAGGCAAACTATTAATTTCAGAACCTTAGGTCCAGTTATTTTGGACTAGAACTTTATTGACTTTAGTTGGACTGTGAGGGGAGAAATTTGTTCCACTACTGTAATAGTGGCATTCAGAATTGCAAAATGCCTCCTGGGACCTGTAACAGCCTTGTTTATATTTGAAGCTGCAGTTACTGCTAGAAGATTAAGTCATTTTATCCTTAGTAACAAGTGTTTACAATGTCAGTTAGGAGAATTTTTAACTAAAGGATTATTTTGCCTTCTAATTGCATAATTTCCTTTTTGTTAATCATTAGTGCAGATCTTTACTTCCCATTTTTCTATTTCAGTTGTCCCATATGTCTGATGGAATAAAAATTGTCTAATGTTTGCTTTCTGAAATATTTTTATTCAGTTCAGCTGAAACACCAACACAGATGTTCTTTTCTCTAATTAGCATATGTTTATATTTCTGTTAAGTAACTGCAATAATGTGTATATAAATAACATACAGCAAGTGTTAATGATGAACTGTTTTGTCCTCTGAATGTTACCTTAGACTGCAATGATTACAAATTACATGAGGTTACGTTCTGAATCCAGTCCAAGTTCAACTCAATCTATCAGTATGTTCATCTGAAAGGCAGTTCTAATTCTTTCTGCCTCCACAGTTGACTGCAAGCTGTGTAGGTGTCCAGAAGATCCAACTTGATCCTTGGCACTGGGTATAGCCTCAGGGGAGAGGAGGGTGACTTTGTTGCCATTTTTGTCATTTCTTATTTCTGAAGTGTCAGTAATTCATTTCAGAGGGTTTTTTCCAAAATGGGTTAGCATTTTCTACATTTCTTGTTCACCTGAAGACGACTACCAGGCATATTCTTTATCCCATGAAGGTCTGATGAATTTGGAATAAACCTGATTTTTTTGGCCTTACATTAATGAGTAGTACTTAAGGAATGAACTCATCCAGGCCCTTTTTTTAAAGTTTTTTAATAGTGCTAAAGAGCCTTCTGAACAGCTTTAGTATTTTCCTTTGTTTCTGTTATATCATGCCTTCTTAGTGGAGTAACTGAGACCAAGACATGTGGTAACTTCTCATGAAGTAGGAACGTGGAGGGATGGAATCAAAAAGCTTTGACATGAACTTTACTCCAGCTACTGTTGCCAGCCAAGGATTTTATGTGGTACACCACAGCCTCTATGAAGGCACGTAATGTACTCTCTGAAACAGTTCAGTCTAGAAGTTGGGCAACATTAAAGCATTTATAACAGCTAAAATCTGGTGGGAATGCCTTTTGGCTTTTGAATACTGCATGCACCTTTTAAAAAATGTATCAAGTTCTGAAAGCAAGGTATACTTAAAATGAAATAAAGGGAGGTGTGCAGGGAGTCTGGCAAGATGCACAAATATGAATGAAGAAGGGGCGAGATGCGGTCGTGGTACAGCTTCCGCTGACCTGACTGCGTTACTTTGGCTGAGTGGTGCTTAGTGGCCAACTGGGGTTAATCCACGACACTGTGCTCTTTCACTTCCTCCACAGTGGTCCTCCACCACGCTTGTGTCCTCGGAAGAGAGGTGCACTCCTCTTAATACCTGTGGTAATAACAGCGTGGATAGATATGCAAACCAGCTATTTGTTCCTCTTTCTATTGGAACTGGAGAGGGGAAAAAAAAAATGAGTGGTGTTATTTTGTCGTTGGGAAAATAATCTTTTCAGGCATAATTTTAAGAATCTATCATAAATATACAAACCACACACACTTTCTGTTAATACACAATAGCCATGGTGGTGTTTTGGTTTTTTGGTTTTTAATTACAGTAACTGTTTTGTTTGATATCAGACAAAATTCGTACAAAAAACTGTGTGTTGACTTCAGCCCAGTCACCTATTCTTAGGAAAAGTAAAGGAGGCTGCTTTCAGCATGCATGTTCTGTGCTTGACATGAGGAGTATTTCTTTTTGTAATTTATAATTTATAATTTCAGGTATCTAACTGCAAGTAGTAGGAAATGTATGGGAATAAAACTCTGTGTGTGCACTACTAGAGGATTCTTACCCTGTTTCTCGTTACTTTGATGTTTCTGCTGCAGTTCTTGAAGTTGCATATTTCCGCCCACGTCAGTATATTCTTTGAGTTCTTGGAAGAATTTGTTAGCGTAATTTCACCCCATGTTTAAAAGCAGTGGAGAACTGTGTTTCCAGTGACAGTTTTCGAAAATGACTGGTGATAGATATTGTGTGTTGCAGCTTCTTACTACACCTGTGTGTAAAGCTGTAGATTCTTCTAAAGAAGGTGATTTGTGAGGAGGCATGTTGCAAAGTGCTAACTTGAGTTGGCTTTCCTACATCGGAGTAGAGTCTGCAGTACAATCTAGGTAGTTCTCTTTCTCAGCTCACTGTTATTTTTTGCTCTGCTCTTGTGGTTAGAACTCTCCTTCTGTGATTTCAACTACTACACACACGTGCATGAGTCTCCATTCTAATAAATGCACTCAGATGAGAGACTGTGGTTCCATTTTGAGAAGCTTAAACAGTTTGAAGTTCTGCAGCTGACAGTTACCATCTTTCAACTCGAACTTAGTCATAAATGTCATAACTTGCAGTGCTGAATGCTCCTATTCTGTTTCAGTGCCAAGTGAAACAGATTAGCGGGTCTCAAGTTGGTTTAATCTAATCTCTTTAATCTTTCTGTGGGTTATATTTATCTGCTTTACTTTATACTGGTGTGGACTACTAGATGCATTCATGCAATCAGTGAGAAAAATCACAGCAGAGGGACAGTGTCTTGTCAAACAGCTTTTGGCTGGGTTACAAATGAACTCTTATTTCTACAAATTATTTTTCTTTTTCCTTTGCAACCCTTGTCAATCTCACTGTCATTCTGATCTTCCAAGTCTGCAGCCATGTCCTTGCAGGAAGGATAAAAATTTTTGCATCTAAACTGTCATCTCAGTCTGCGTCTACATGAGCATTTTAGACCTCATCAGGAATGTGCATTTGAAGGGAATCTCCTTACTGTAGTTTGATATGTGTCAAGGGATGTATGACCTGGATTCTCTTAGGATGAGACTAAAGTGGAGGATGTTCTCCACCAGCACATCTGATTCATTCCTCTACTAATTCCTCCATGAGACCAGTCTAGGCCTGGGCTGAAGTACCAGCTCCTGAACTGCTTGTACAGGACACACTGGTGCATTACGAACACCTGATTCACCCCATAAATCCACTGTCATCACTCTGCACAGCTTGCTAAATCAGACAACCTGCAATAGTTACAGATCAGTTCGATCTCTAGTCCAATTCTGATTCCATCTGGGACTTTTTTGCTAACTCCAGTGGAATGGGATCAGCAAATATTACCAAAGCACTGCTCTAATTCCAGGTGACAGTTAGAAGATGTTTGCTATGACCACTGGGAATTAACTTGTCATATTAATGCAAGCCAACTTCCTGGCGTTCACAGCCTTACAACACCTTTGTAAAATAAAAGGGCTGGAAAAAAATGGGATTATTTAAAAGGATGCATAGGCATGTGTGATGTAACTCTAGAGACACAATCCCGTTTCTGGTTATTCCTAGTGAGCCAGGTAAGCATTTTGCAAATATGTGTATGAAAAATAAAATATACATCACTAAATTGTGTTCGGAATTCTTTGATGTGGATTGAAATCATATTTGCCTATAAAGGAATATGGAGAGTATTTTAACAATTTTGGAAAGTTGTCTTTTCTTTGTTTATAACTCTTAAATGTGTAAATCTATATTATGTGTTAATACTATATTTATTTACTGCAGGGTGTTGGGAAAAACAAGATTGTTGACAGATTCCTGCACCTTTTAAACAGACCCAGGGAGTATTTACAGCTGCACAGGTAAGAATGTGTTACATTTCCATAATTTGTGTTTTATAATCTGATTTCCCATATTTTAAAACTCGTATTTCTGAAGTTTAATTTGTTCTTATTGTTTAAACAAAGACCCTATTATGATAGGTGGCACACAGACCACAGGAATGTGTCTGTTTTATAGGCAAAGGCAATAAGCCAACAAATTGAGGAGGGGGGACAAGAATCTAAAGCAGTCACATTGCTTAGTGTAAGAGAAAGTAGAAGTCAGAGCATACAGATGTTAAACCATGCTCAAGAAGAGAGTAACATTTTGCTGTCATTTCTGGAGAGATTTCCCTAAGCATGAGGTATTGTGTGAGGGGAAAAAGTTCAAATGTGCTTGTTTGAATATATCACTCATTAGACAAGGAACATTTTACATAGTAAAGGCTTTTTGTTGTTTTTTCCCTTTGGCACTCCTGCTAAGCACACGTATTTCTTTCTCACTCATAAACATATTTGGATTAGAAAATTATTATTTTTTTTTTCACATGCAAGCTAAAAAAAGGACTTCAAGACAATAAACCAATTGAAAACAATTCAAAAGCTGAAATAATATCAAATTATTTGCCTGGTTTTTATGACATGAACTTTAAATCAATAAATTGAAATAAATGCTGGCTATGTCTCGAAGAATCAGCTTGAATTGAACTGCATCCTTTTTCAGCTTCAGTCCTAATCTTTACCTCCCTGTCTTCATCTTCCTACTTTCATCACCCTGTCTCTTTCCATAATCACTGTTTTTTTGTTTGTGCTAATAAAAATGTACGTCTTTGATATCTTGCCCTTTAACAGCACAGTCTCTGTAACACTGTCATTCACTTTCTCCACCAGCTTTTTGTCTTTAAATGTCTTGTCCTTCTATTCCTGATACTTGAATAGCTCTATTTTATCACTTTTCTATTGCTGTTTTCTTTTGTACTTCCTCTCCTAGACTTGCATCACTTCTTTCCTAAATAACGCTTTTGTGACCTGCTGCTTTTAGCTTTGTGTTAACTTTCCTGCCATATTCTCTGCTTGGAGCAGCCACCCTCTCCTTCTGGATAAAATATACTATCATTTTTGCAAATACCAATTATTTCACAAAATTCTGCAGTATTTCTGTCATTCAGAGTATGTGTCTTTTTAAAAAATAGTTCTCCACTGAGGTGTGGTCAGACAGTGCAGTGCTTCAATATAAATTCAGATAGCTCAGGAGAACATTGTATGAGCACCATGCTTGGGGTGATGATGGAGTTGTAGAATGTATTAGTTACAACATGCTAGTTGATGCATCTCAATGAAAAAACTTGTGCCTTTTTTGTCTGGTCAAGACAAACTATCATAGACTTTGTAAAGTACTGTTTATGGTTACATGGTTCTCTATGAAGTTCTAAGGAAATAATCCCTGAATATAGAAAATTCTGAAATTTCTACATCCCGGGTGGCATTTTGAAGATGTGGCACCTGTGAAGAACCTAGTCTATGTAATATCTTGGTAAACTTTATAGGGCATTTAAACAAGGATTACAGCGTTGTTAGTGCGCACTTTTGGATTGCAAAACAAAATAAGAGTAAGTTTACAAAAAACCCCAAACCAGTTCACTACTAAGCTTTTAGGTATTTTATGGGGAGAAATGCAGTCAGTACCTTATGGCATAGATGTATTTTATTAGAAAATACTCTGGAATGTGCACTTCATCCTCAATATCCCTGGGTGTTTCTGCAGATTTCTTAGCTAGCTACCATCAATACCGTTAAGCGTGCTAACAGGAAAGTATTTCTAAATATCATACATTTAATGGTGCTCATATGTCTGGATTATGTATCTAGAGGAATTGAACATTCAAAGCATGCATTTTAGTTGACTGCTTTCTGAGGGAAAGAAATAATTTTACTTCTTTCTTTGTGAAACATGTGGAGGCAATTTGGTGTCAGATGAAGGTGGATATTCTCTGCCCTTTCAGAAATGTGTCTGACAGATGGTACCTCATTAGTCCTTGGAATTTGGGTTACAGACTTTCTAGTTCCACTTCAACTAGTCTCTCTGGAAATGAATGTGCACTTGTCAGCTGCATATCCTGAGGCTCTGAGTTTTCAGTGAGGTAGCGAATCAGGAAGAAAATGGCTGACGATGACATGAGTTTCAAACTTCCCATATCGACTGTCATGCCATATAATTAGCTATAAAAGAAGTAATACACATGTATGTATAATAATGCCAATACTGAATTGGTGTTGCAACTGAATAGTATCCACTCTAGAGTAGAGAGATATATCCTTACCTATAAAATGTCCTTGTTGGTGGCTATAATTAAGATGCGAGTGGAGAAAAATGTAAGAAGAGCTTTAAAATTAATATAATGAAGGTCTTTATTAGAAGGTAGCGTTTATTTATAACAGTAGTGAAGAAATAATAAACAAAACCAAATCGACTGAATTTCAAAAGTATTCTGATTTATGAATCTAATTGCCATTTTTCAAAATCTTTTTTTTAACAATATGAAAGTCCCAAAATCATGCAGATGTTCTAGAAATGCTTACTTTCAACAGCTTGTGAGGTAAATAAGGGGGAAATACACCATGATGTAGTTTAGTACATTTTGTTATGCAAAGTAATTGACTTAGGTGTCTTTTATAGAAGATTACCTTGCCCCTTTTGCCAACAAACAGGAATGTAAAAGAACTAAAAATGCTATTAAATCTGGTTTAGTTTTGGTTGTTGGTTGTTTGGTTGGGGTGGTGGTGTTTTTTGGGGTTTTTTGGTTTGGTCTTGGGAGGGTTTTTTTACTGTCTTGTTGAAATAGTATAAAGAGTTCTGCTGATCTAACACTACATACATTCAGTGACATTCAAGCAGGGAATATTTGCCTTAGAGACAATGGGCTATTACGAGGAGTAATTTTAAAGACTCACATTTTGTGTCTTATACTTCAAGATGATGAAAGGAGATAGGAGACAGAAAAAGAGAGTGCTTTTCCTTAAACATCCTTTCTGACATCTGTATTTACTTGTGCTACCACCGATTCACATGGAAGGGTCAGCCTGACCTTAAGGTTTAGATTACTTATGGAGGTTATAAATCCTTATTCTTAATGTTTCTTACAGCAGCTTGTTGAGAGGTTTTATTTTCTTGTTAAGTCATATGATCATTTTGGGACGATAAAATTGAAAATATTAACTGGAAGGAAGCTGTGATTAGATTTAATAAGGAAAGCATTTAAGAAAAATGTTTACTGTATAAATTATTCAAAAAGTTGGCTAATTCCTGTTGACCAACTCTCCCATCACATTAGTTGTGGGATTATAGGACTCTTTCTGAAATGGGTAATTTGAGGTGGGTTCTGCACAGCCTCTCTCTAGGACCGTACTTATGAAGCATCTAGCTCCTTTTCTGTGTTGAAGGAAGAATTTTCATCTGCTTGGGTTTCCCAGTCACTCCTTTCCTACAAAAATAAGCTTCAGCAGAGAAATCCTAAATTCTGTTTACCCCTCAGGGATGGTTGTCTCAATTTTGTGCACCCAGGACACCAGCTAGACGTTACAGAGCATACAACAGTATTGTCTTACCTAATATTAAACTTTAGGGTTTTATTGCTTTCACCTTGAACATGCATTCATGATGCTGCTGGAAAGGTGAAAATCTATGAGGCCTTGCAGTCATAGGGCAATAAGAGATCTGTATAGAAATTAAACACATACCAGATGATGTTCTTAGAAACCTTGGTATCCTCCAAATAAATGTAACAGAGTCAAGTATTTGTGTTGCTTCTAAATGTGTGAACCCTGGAAAAGCTTCATCGTTTTATGAACCTTGCTGTTATGCTTTGCCATTTCTCATGTGAGTTACGTGGAAACAAATTGCCAGTGGTTCTACACAGAAATCTGAAGCCAAACATGCTAGACTAAATTGTGGATCTGCAAAACAAATTTCATTGAATCAGGAAAAAGATTTTCATGGAAACTGTTATCTTGCTTTAAATTACAAAGTCTCTTGGACCAAGAGGATTCCAGAGAAGGATGAAAAAAAATTTAGAGAAGACTCAGGCAAGAACATGTGCCCTGTTAAGACTATAAAATCCTTCTTAGCATTGATGAGAGTAATAGATAAATATAAAAATATAAGCTCCCCACTCTCCTGCATAAAAACATCAGAAGAATTTACCATGGAGTTTAGACTGTTGGCTCCTTTCATGTGATCAAAGAAAAAAAGATTAATTTTACTTCTCTTATCAAATTAGTAACTAATTGCACACAAAGAATGGTGTTGCTGGAGTAAAAAGTCCTTTACCTGTCAGTTAAACATTTAGATTTACAGCTGTTTGGAACTAAGTCATACTGTCAAGCTGCTTTTTAGATTTTAATGACAATGATTTCTCCTCCTTGAAGTTAGTATTTTTATGGAAACTATATTACAGAACTACAGTATTTATCCTTTTGTTTCCAACACAAGCTTGATCTATGGCTCTTTTTTTATTTTTCCTTTTTTCTTTCTTTTTTTTTCTCTTTTTTCTTTTTCTTTTTTGGATTATGAAGAGACTTCTAATAGAAAGTTTCCTAAAAGCTTAGATTCTGACTAGAAAAGTGTAAAACTCAGTGACTCACTTCTTATAATAGGTTCTGCTGGTATAAGTGAGGCGCTAAGTTTTATGTGCTAAAGGCATTTGGATTAATATATGCATCAAGTTTTTGGAGTCATATGGTGTTATCTGATCTCAGCTTTCATTAAAATATGCTTATAATCTTTAATACATGATCTTAAAAAAATAAAAAATATTTACATGTCACTTATTCTCATCTGAAATCTTAATTTAGGTAACTAAAAAGAACTGGAAAATACTGTGGAGAACACGTAGTGTCAACTCAAGACCTGTGAGTTCTCTGTTCTGCTGGAGTTGGATTGGCTTTAAGCCATGTAACCAAAAAGAGCAACTGGCAACAGGAACCCTCTGAAATTATTATCTGCCATCATGAGTTGTTCTCCTAATTACTCTGATAGAGAGGCTTTTGCTTGTTATCTTGGTAGTCCCTCTAAGAAAAAATACTTGTGGGAAGAACATTAATGTTCCAAGCGGCACATTTGCTTGGTTCAGGAAAGCACAATTTTCATTCTTCTGTGTTCAGTACCTTTTCTTTAAAGTTTGGTATACATTTGTCCTGGTTTTGGCCAGGATGGAGCTAATTTTATTTCCAGCAACTACTGTGTTTTGGATTTAGTATGTGAAGAATGTTGATAATACACTGATGTTATTAGTTACTGCTAAGCAATCAAGGACATCTTCCAGCTTTCCAGGTTTTACTAATGAACCAGGTTCTCCTTATATTTTTTATTATTATTATATTTTTTTCTTTGCTGTCCTGTGAAGTGTTTTTACCTTAATCCATGAGTTTTCCTTTCTCTCTGATTCTCCTCCTCATCCCACTGAGGAGGGGGAGGAGTGAGCAAGCGGCTGTGTGGTACTGGGTTACTGGCTGGGGTTAAACCACGACAACATTACATTCCTTGATTTTTGAGAGGTTCAAAAGCTGTTTGGAAACAGTCCCGGGCACCTGGCTCTAGGTAGCCCTGCTTGAGGAGAGGGGTTGGACCAGATATCTCCAGAGGCCCCTTCCAACCTCAGTCACTCTGTGATTCTGTGACTTACCAACAATTTCTGCAAGGTAGCAGCTGGATGACCCCAGCTAGCTCTTATCCTAGATATGTTGTAGTAATGTGTCTTGCTAAACCAAAATTGTACAGTAGGAAAAAAGTTAAAAATTAGTTTATCTTGTCTTCATACAATTAGATAATCCAGCAGTTCCATGTGGGGAATCCATTTGCACTGTCTTTAGCTGATGCCCAAATGTGTCAGTACTTAAAGTTGAGGGTAATTAAGAAGCAGCTTCACACTCATTGTTTTCGGAACAAGAAAAATAAGAACATTTTGTGTAATGAGATTAAGTTTGATAACTTCTAGAACATTTATTTATTGTTAAATAGGAGTGTAATTAATGAGCAGTTGTTAAGCAGAAATTTCTCTGAGATGTTTCCAGCTTCATGCTGTCTCAGCCATGCATCAGCCGTAGGAAATGGAGAAATTGCAGCCTGCCACCTCCTCTGCAGTGTGTCTGCCACAGGAGTTCCTCTACGCAATTCAAAACGTGCAGGAATGAAAAGTACTGATCCTTTCCAATGCAATAAGAACTTGGTTACTCTTAGCTAGCAGGAAAACCAGATCCCCCCCAGCTACTATGTACACAGCCACTGAGGCCATGATAAGTAAAACTAGTCAACCTCAACCCTGACGTCTTGTGTCTATAGATCTGCAACTATTTAGTTGTGTAAGAACATGGCCATTGCTTACAGAAATAGAAGCGTTTGATGAGCAGACTGCAGTATAATCTACATCAATAATTTATTGATGGCTTATGAATGGATTTTCTGCTGCTTGGAGCCACAGTGAATCTGCAGAAGACATGAGACAATTAGTTCTGTTCAAGTGTTCTCTTTCTGTGTATCAAGAATATATTATTCTGGGAAAGTAGACAGTTTATTGTCCAAGAAGAGGATACATATCTTCATAAAGTCATGTGACAAAAAGAGGGCTTTCTTTTTTTTGGTGTATGGGTTATGTTCTCTGTAATGTCTAGAAAGTTGAAGCTGCTTATAAATACTGTTTGATGGCTTTTCATAAAAATAGAGAAAGTAGGAAGTTTTCTTTTTCTTCAGCTTTTAAATGAATCTATTAGAAAATGTAGTTCTTGCCTGAGGGTTTGTGACTTTAAATTAGCCATATCAAGTCTTAGTTCTATGTGTAATATCTTTTCTTACAAGTTGATAACTTGTTTTCCACTTTTCTAAATATTAACGTATATGCTAAATTAATTTGGCTTCACTGTAAATTGGATTTTTTACCACTGTCAGAAGAATACTAACTGCTATAGAAATTCTATTTGTTATCTGATAATATCTTCTAAAATAATAGTAAGATTACACTACCTTATTCTGGTTTTCCTAATGTTATATTTACTTTCAAAGAATTTAGCTCTTGTATTGCATCTTCCTGTCAAAGTTATTGTGTTTGTTCTGGTGACTGATGATTGGAAAGTGTGATACAGGGTTCATTTTAAAAATCAACTGCATTTTGTGTTGTGCCTTTTCTAGTTCCCTAATAAATTACACTAATCTGATGATCTTTTCTTCCAAAAATTAACTGAGTTTACATACGTTATCCTTTTCAAAATAAATGTAATTTTGCTGTGGTCTTTAACAATCAAATCAATGGAGAGGTTTGGGGTAGGAAAATGAGCTTATGGTGTCCCTACAAGCAATGCTTACTACAAACTGTCCATTAATCTTCAGATGTTAATTTTCTTTCCCTCTTTTTTCAGCACACATAATCAGTATAAAATCTAATTACCTGTTTCCCCTATTGAGATCATTTAAAACTACCCTTTTAGCTTTATTGACTTCAGATTTTTTTTTAAATTCCCATTAAAAAAGTTGTTTAAGAAGGAATAACTTCCTTTGCCCAAGACACAGAAGAACACCTGATACTGTAGAATTACACTGTACTTGTACTCAGAATTGCATCTGGTTGTCTGCTCCTGAAAGAAGATAGGACTATGTAAAGCAATTTAAATGCTGATTTGGCTCTGCAAGTCTGTAAAAATGAACAACCGCTATCTCTGTAGCAGATTGTTGTTGAAGCACGTGCTCTTAAGCTGCACTGGTTTATTACAGAAATTCATTGAACACAGTGAAGATGTGTGTGTTGTGTATTTGTATGTCATGAACCACAAAAAAAGGGTAGGTAATTTTTTCTCATGATTTTAAGTCAAGTATATGTCTAGAGTATTTTAACGTTGTAAACTGCAACCTTATTCTTTCTGCAGCTCAGGTTTGGAAATAAATAATAAGTCGTTTTTGCTATGAATATTTATGTTGTGAAGCACTGAATGTAGGATTGCCTACTCTTAATCAGGATAAACCATGAGTGGATTAGCTAACCAATTAACAGCTTCAAATGGCCCTTGCCCTAATTATTTTTCAAATACTCTTAAAATCAGGTCACAGCAGATGGGTATATTCATGTCTGATTGAAATGTAATTAGAAGGTGTGTGTATATATATATATATAAGTACATAGGTATTTAGATAGATAGATAGATATCTCCCAGAAATGAAGAGCAACAATTATTAGAGCATATATTCTGTATCTCTGATTTTTCATCTCAACTACCAGAAAGTTCCATTTGGAGAATAAGAGGAAGGCCAAACCTAAATCTGGTTTATCTACGGTTGTTACTGTGAGCACTAACCCTTAAAACACAAGGTTACCTTCCATAGATACTCTCTTACCCTTCCAGCCTCGGTGTAAGTACATACAAAAGGCAGGACAGTATTCTTCAGCACTTGTCCAGATGGAGTAATTCCAGTGAATATGGATGTTTGTAATGTTATACTGAGGTACTGACAGCATGTCCTGTATTTGGGCTTAAGCCTCTTTGGGGACTCAAGTCTTAAAATAAAACATTGGAATATTTTTTCCATCCTGCCCTGTTTCAAGGTCTATCAATAGAGTTATTCAGTTCTTCCAAACAACTCCAAATTTTCATTTGAAAAGAGCCTGGGAGGCAGTTTCTGTCTCCAATGAATTGAAGAAGAAATGCTGATCTCATTGGATTTCTGTAGAGGAGAATTCTATTCTAAACCATAAAATAGCTATCAGGTGCAGTTCCTCTCCTCTCTTTTTGGAGTAACTTTTTCCTTTCTATTATTTAATAGAATTTGGGTAAATCCTGAAAATTGACAGGGACAGAATGGACTAAACAGTCTCTGTGGTTGATGGAAATTTCTCCTGCCGCATCTCATAGTTCTTCCCCGGAGAAGGCATTGCCGTCAAAAAAATAGTAACTGTCACAGACTAGTATGTTCAAGTAAGTTTGTAGACCTCAGAAAAAGCTGCCTTTAGGGTAAATAATGCACCAGTAGCAAAACACAAATAAAATACAGTGATGTGAGCTAATAAACAGAAAAACATCAAAAGAATTTTCAGAAGTCCTACTATGAATTGAGTGGTACTGTCAGAAGAGTTGTCAGAAGAATTTCAGTACCAGATTTTTTTTTTTTTTTCTTTTTATGGAGAGCTAGTGAGGATGGCTTCCTTGATAAAAATAAATACATTCTTAGGAAAGACATTAGAAAGCTTTTCATATTTTTCTTTTGCAGTCACGAGAATACAAATCAGTTCAGTTGAGTAGGATGACAGTATGTCAGACAGCTTTTCTTGCTCGCTTCTGCATTCCCACAGTCTGGCTTCTTTGTGGCAGAACTATTTTCATCTTGGGTGCCAAGTGTGATGAAATTAGGAGGGTTTTCTATTCATGTCTTTGTTAGACCCTAGTTAATACTAAGATGCTAATATTAATAAGTGAATGTGAATTACAGTTTTTAGTTCCTTTCCTGTGGGAGTGAAATTCTACAGTCTAATGTTTTGAGTGCCAGACATATTTTACGTTTAGGAAAATCTGCATACCGTATTGTTCAGAAATATTTCAGACTTAGCATATTTTTATTCTGTATTTCAGTGTCTTTACATTTACATAATTCATTACAAAGTGGAAATTTAAGAAGAAAAAAACCCTAAGGAGGAAAATTATTTTTAGCTATTCTTTACTGTGTTTAGGTCACGTTAGGTTTCGGAAGAACAGAAATTCCTTATATAAAATTGCATAGCTCACGATTCTGAAAGAAAAATAACATTTGTCTGTACTAACCCTGGCAAAATCATTCTTATGTACATGCTGAATGTAATAGCCTAAGAAAGTACAGGAGTTTTGCATTCACTTATGTCATCAAGCCAATGGAATTAATATTTGGCTGTATATTTAGCTTCTGTAATACATTGCAAATCCCCTGAAATACTTCCTTAACATATTAGGGCTGAATAACAACAAAGTAGAAGAAAGGAGGGAACCACAGATAAAATAAGAAAAAAAGTTAGAAGCTAGATTTAGGATTGTTCTTTTATTGTGATGCCTTCTACAAATTTTTTCTGATTTATGCAACTTTTATAATAGAGCTTAAGTAAACTGTAAACTCTTCTAGCGAATATTTCCCCCAAAGATAGAGTCAATTCTGTCTTCCCTGAAGAATGAGATCATCCTAAGGATTTGTGTGGGCCACTGGTGATACTAAGCACAAGTTAGTATTCCATATCAGGGGATAAGTAATCTCTGCAGAGCCAGGGGATTAACTAGCTCACCAAAAGTAAAATACACTATTTTGTGTTGCAGTAAAATGACATTTGACATGTGTCCTGTCTTCTCTCACCACCTGTGCCCATCCGTACCACCGCTCGAGATCTTCTTTTCCTGCCATGCTCTGTTCACTTTATTTTTTTTTTTTAATTTGCATTGTCTGCATACATCTGCAACTGTATAAACTTGAACCGTAAATGATAACTGGTGATGGAGGTAGGCTGATACATACAGGCTGACAATTTACTCCCTAAATAATCTGTGTTCAAGAAATAAGTCATTGATTTATTGTTACTTGTTGATCCATTATTGATTTCTCTGCCCAGCGTACAAATGAGTAGACAAGCAGGATGACAATAGAAGCTTTGATTTTATGCCCACAGTAGATTTTCTAAAATAATAGATTAATGCTACTGCTTATTTTAGTGGTTTAGAAATTATGTTGCAAGTGAATACAATATGAATATAACTATTTTGAGGAGTGTTGCTGCTTGTGACAGGCTGCATTTGATGGGGTTACATGAAATGAAAGTGGTCCCAGCTTTGTAACCTTTCCCCTCCTGGATTAAAGTTCAGATGAAGTAGCTAAACAAAAAAAACCAAACCAAACCAAAAAAATCTCTTCCTGCCCTACGCTTATTTCTGTGCCTGGGAAACACTGGGATAAATCAATCATGAGTTTAAAGCTAAACAAAAAATTATTAGTTAATAGGGACAGAAATCCTGCTGACAGCAGTTTTAAATAAAGGAAATGTGCGTGTTATGCTGTCAGTTTAAAACTGTAATTGGAAGCTGGCCATTTAATAGTTTGCTGCAAACACTACTGTGTTTGATTTCCTGTGCCCATGGAGCTTATCAGAATATCGTTGGTTTTTTACAAGGTGTTAGAAAATTAAAGGTAGAAGTAAGGTGGATGTTTGGAACAGTGAGTCAGCTTGGTTTAAGAAAACAGTTTTGTATATGGCATGGCTGTGAAAAGTAAGAGATTTTTGTTGCATCAAATGTCACACGCAATACAAAGGTTACCAACCTTCCCTATCAACCAGCGTGTTGATCTCAAGCAGCGTGAGGCTCTCCTGATAGGTTTTGTCATGGGAATAGTCCACCATTCTGTTGACATAGACTAATCCAAATTTTGAAATACAGGCAGAAAGCGATGGCATAGTCTACTTGCCCTGACATTGAGTTGCATATCCCGTTGTCCATGAAACCGTGGGGTCATGGGAACCTTCTGTCATCACCCGCCTCTGAATTTTTCCTTTGCTCATTGATCCCTCAGAACCCCAAGGTAAATGGGGTTGGTTTTATGGATCTTGACAAAGGTTTTTGTACAATCAGCAGGGGTTTTCCCTAGGTTATGGACATAATTTATAGAGGTAAATCCAGTGTGGTGATGTCCATTTCAGGACCTTTCTGAATTGCAGCTGGTTTTTATTTATCTGTATGTTTAGTGGTGGTTGAAGTAGATGAAAACTGTGAAGATTAAAGAATATTCTCATTACAGATGTTAATTGACTCTGTTTTAAATTTGAAGGGAAAAGTCATTTGAGCAATTAAAACACAAATAGAATTTCAAAAAGAAATACCATGCTATTAAAGCCTCTGTCCTATCTAAGAGCTTCCACTCTCACCATACAAAATGTAGCAAATGCTAGTGAAAATTATTCCATCTGGTATGGTTTAGATAGAACTAAAAATAATTGATTTTTAGAATTCCATATGAGTATTTTTAGTCTTATATTTTTTTTCTTGGTGATATGTGGAGAAGAGCAACTAAAACAGTAATGATTTGACTATGATCCTGCAAACTCCTGTTTGTCCCTTCTGGGGAGATTCCCCTGTTTGCCATGTAAATGACAGTTTAAGCATGCTTAACTAGAAATAGTTGTAACAGTAGTAGTGTGCCTACATGTGAAAGATACAGATTCAGTTTTCAGCGTTTTCGTTTCCAGGATTTATGAGAAATTGAGAACTACTGAGAAAGCCCTGGCAGAGACAGGGATACTCACCTTTGACTACTAAGCTGGCACAGCGTTGTTCTCCATTCAAGTTCTTCAAGAATTTGGGGGGGAAGGTTTTTTTTTTTTCCTTTTAGAAAAAGAGAGCCTTTGGTTTTTCATTTATTCTTTTTGCATTTTATTGTACTAAAATTTCTGTGTCATTTTAATTAATACTGTCTGGTTTTCCATATTTCAGGGATACCACAGTACAAAGCCTTACCCTACAACCTTCTGTTAAAGACGGTCTTATTGTATATGAAGATTCACCACTGGTCAGTAGTAACATTTGGATTGTATATTTGGAGATGTTTTTCATTTAAAACAAGTAGTTAAGCATACTGGCTTTTCAAATAGAAAATTCAATGTAGTTTAATTACCTTAGTGGCATAGTCAGGGAGTGTGGTAACATTTAATTAACTTTTATTTTGGTCGCATTTGCCATGTTTGCTTTGCCAAACGCGAATAAGATGATAGTCTTGGGAGTCTGCACGTGCAAAATACGTATGGAAAATAATTTAGTATTAATCTGACACATTCTAACTGGTAGAGCGGTATTTTCCTCCTCCTCTTCTGTAGCATCTCACACGTGTCTGCTAAGTTGGACTCCAAACAGCTGTTGCAGCCATTCTTTAGTTCTCTCAGCTGCATGTTGACAGTCTAGATGCAAACTGCTTTTGTGCTTCTCTGTCAGCACTCCGATTCATGCTCAGTCAGGCTCCTCACTTCCCTCCCTACCACAGCCCTTTCCATCCCTATCATGAAGAAACAGAAACACCCACCTCTCTTGTCTCACCTGCCTCCTTTCTGATACAGTTCGGTCCTAGCTTATCCCTGTTGGGAGTCCCTTTCTTGTCTCAGTGCCACCGAGATGCCACTGCTACTGACCGAGAAACCAGTGATGCAGTTTCTTGCAGATTTGGGGACACACACACAGGATTCTGATATTTTCATTCTTTTCTAGGTAAAAGCAGTGAAGTTTGGACATATTTTGGTAATTGATGAGGCAGACAAAGCACCAACAAATGTTACCTGTGTATTAAAAACTTTAGTAGAAAGCGGGGAAATGGTTTTGTCAGATGGAAGGCGAATTGTTGCCAGTAAGTAGATAGAAAGTGTTGATCATTTACCGTAAATGTAACATAAAATGTTGCTGGTTTTCAGGTGTTACATTACTAAGTAGAGACCCTTTAGAAGAGTCCAAATGGGGAAAGTACTTGATGCTACAAGGCCAACAATTAAAGAATTTACAGCCATTTTCTTTCCTGCTCTTGCAATAGCCACAAAGGTTTTCTTAAATAGGAATTCTCATTAATTTCGCTGAAAAAATAAAAAAACTACCAAGCAACCAAGCAAAACCCAAGAAAAACCCCAACAAACTGTAAGTTGATCTTTCTGCTTCTCATTCACCATAAGAAATAAAGATCTATTTGACCAAATTATGATCTTGGTTATGCCCATCTGGACAGTTGGGGTATGTCTTGATCAGATTTAAAATTGAACAGACGAGTATGTCTAAGGTTGAATTGTTAAAAGTTTCATCTAACCAAGTATCGCATATGCTTATATTTAAATATATCCTGCAGAATGAGAGTATTATGTAATTTAATGGCATTTAATTCATGTGAATTGCAGGAACTAAATATTTATCATTATTTTTCAAAGAACGACTATATTTGAAATGCCCTCTTGATGTTAGTAGACACTGTGCTTTACATAATGAGTTTCTTTTTAACAGTATTGGGAACAATGTTTAAGTATGAGTAGACCCATCATTCAGCACTTGCGTGGCATAATACTTGAGTTTTGCTTGTCATTGTAGACTGTAGGTGAGAATTTTTTTAAGTAACTTGCTAGCCAGTCTCAATTATTACTGTAGGTTTTTTTAGAGGAGGTAAAAGGTTTCCCACACACCATGTGCCACTGGAAACACGCTGCAAGGAAACGAGTAGGGCCAGTCTGACTCATTTTAAAGAAACAGAGTCTTCACATGTGTGAAATCATGTGTCTCTGGCTTCTCACAGATTTTTGTAATAATCAGGAGGAATTTCAGTCCTGTGTTCCCAGATCAGATAATGTCAGACCTATATGAAAACACATGATCGCTTCATCATTTTAGTGAAATTGAATATAAACAGGACAAGTAGTCCCCACCCTAAGAACAGTGGATGCATTTTTATGTTTTTTTTTTAATTAAATGCTTAAGTTAAATTTTCCTTAAACAATTTATGAAACTTTAAAATGAAACCTAGAATATTCATAGTTGAATGACATGCTAAGAAGCTATTGAGCCTTTTTAGTAACTGTTCATCTAATTCGAAGAACATAATTAGATTAGAAGAATTCTTCTTCTAAGAATTCTTCTAATCTAATTATATTTAATTCATTCATAATTGCAAAGCTTAAATATGCAATTAATAACTTTTATTTCTTTTCCAGATCATGCTCATGTAGAGGGGAGAGAAAATGTAATAGTTATTCATCCTGATTTTAGGATGATAGTTCTAGCAAATAGACCCGGATTTCCTTTCTTGGGTAATGACTTTTTTGGCACATTAGGTAAGTGATTCATATTATAATGGTGATCGTTAATAGAATTGATTGATAGAATAACTGTCCGTATTCATTAGATTTCATGAGGAGGAGGAGTTCTTATACACGTTGATACTTTGTTTCATGTAAGACATTTGAGGTGAGATTCACCTTGAAGACTAACATGCAAATTTACATATCCTAATAAAAGTGCCTGAACTTGCCCTGAAGTGAAAAGCTGTATGTGGTCATCTGTATTACAACTATTTTTGGTTTATAGGATCTGGACAAACACAGCAGACAGACAAGGTTACAAGAAATCTTTGTTAATGAGGATATATTGTATACAAATACAGCAAAAACATGAGCTGTAACCAAGTTTGATACCCAACATCAATGGTTAACGCAATGGTTCACCATTTTTTTCCCCATATCAAACAAGCCACAGGCCAGGTGCTGTCCGTTTCAGTATGAGAGATGGGAGCTTGATGGGATGGTTCTTTTCTCTCCTCTCAGCAGTGGAGGCTACTATGTTTTTTGGTGTTAGCATAATGCTACCTGCTTCTTAATCCTTGTTAGCCTCTCCATGCACATGGCTGTGTGTGATAGGCCTTCTTAAAATATGTATATATTTGACAAGATACTGAATTCAAGCTAGTTTTAGGTAAGGCTGTCCAAATTTCACATAAAATTTTTCCATATCAATAGCAACCTCATTTCACAAAGCTCTTGGTAGGTCCTAAAAATCCTGTGTGTCAGAAAGATTCCCTACAGCTTCATCTCACAGGAAAAGCAAGAATTTACCTTGCGTAAGGGCAAGTGATGAAGGATTCATTGGCCTGGATAGTCTGGTGTTAGTCCAAGTGGGCTGCTGGCAAGGTTTTGGCAGTGTTACACTAGGGTTATGAACTAAATAGCCCTCCAGACTCCACTGTGTTTTCTATGTTATCCTAGCCATTTATGTGCAGGCATCTTAATTTTATGGGTTTTTATCTGTTAGCTTTGGCCATAATGCTTATTCTGCAAGAAAGAATAACACGCTCATAAAAGCAGGTGGAAACCCAATTCCGCATTGCCAGATAGCTTTTTGGTCTTCAGGTGGAGTTCCTAGTGAATGGACATTCCATGTCAGAGACTCATTGCCTCTGAATTTCACCCAGGTATGTTGCCCCAAGATGTTTTAGTACGGCCTATTACTTTTTCATGACCTAATTTCCCTCCTTACATAGGCCCTTTGAACAAAATTGATCGTCCCAGTCTTATTGCTTTTGGCCCACATAGCAGAGGCTTGGTTGAGGTTTTGATGTTCTTTGTTGATTTTGTTTTTCAAGCATAGGGTCTCTTCTGCTTAAAAGCAGAAGAAACCCAAGAAAGAAGAAACCAAGCAGATCATGCTTCTGCAAAGTTTCATACAACTGTTAGAAGACTATAGAAATAAACTCAATTGTATAGGTTTTATGCTCAGTTTTATAGGTTATATGCTCCATTTTATAGATTATAAACTCAGTTTTATAGATTATATAGATTTTATAGATTTTATAGATTTGGACCAATATAATACAAATACATGGAAAGAATATCTTGCCAATTTTCTTACTGTACTTCAAGACAGGCAGAGAGAAAAGCTAAACCCAGTATTTCTTCTGGATCTTTCAACTGGGTTTG